>VURO01005719.1:6472-41588 GCA_015108175.1 Pelvicachromis taeniatus
GTTTGCTTTCAGAACTTAATGGACATTTTTGTGATTGTTGATTTCTCCTTATCAATAATAATCAATTTATTTGTGTTTATTTGTGTTGCTGGTACTGGTTCCAGTGAGAGAAGATGACAGAATGCCTTATTCATTCAAAAATAAGGCTGATGAAATGGCCTTTGCCTGACACATTACTGGCTGCTCACTCACTGCTGTGGTTCAGCGCTGTGTTATGTGGATAAATCAGACATTAGCAAACATGTGCTATTTGTGTTTGTGAGAGAGAGAGAAAGTGAGAAAGCAAGAGAGAGAGAGAGAGAAAGAGAAAGAGAAAGAGGAGGACCGAGGGGTGTATGTGGACTGGGGGGTATCTAATTTGATGTTATCACAGTCACCTAAAAGAGAGCAGTAACACCTCTAGGGCTCTCTTATGTCTGGTGTTGTTCACTCTGCTTCATCTGATCCTCTAAACAAATCATTCACTGTCTAACTGAAGAGTGAAAATATCAGTTTGGGCTTCCTGCGTGCTGCTACGCTTATGCATTGGCTCTCGTGTGTATCTACAGTATGTGTTCACGCTTGTGTTGCAGTGTTAACATTTGCTCCATGGAGCAATGGCAAATTGCAGGGTGTCAGATGAGACTGTTTAGGTCAGATGATACGTGTTGTTCTCTGCCCCTTATCTTGCTCTCTGATACAGACTGCCTGTTTCATCTCTCAACACTGTGTGTGAGTGTATCTATAAAGGTGTCTGTGTATTTGTGTGCCTCTCTATATTGCTCTGTCCTTCACACTGGAGCACTCATTGATCCAGCACAACTATAGTAAGTGTGTGTGTGTGTGTGTGTTTGTGTGTGTAGCCTGAGGGGGGTTTCCAGTCTGGATCGATAAAGCTTGCTGTTGGATTCCCCTCTCTCTTGTCACGGATCCCTCAGTGTGAGAGTGGTGAGACCAGGCCAGTCTGTTTGACTCATAGCTCTGTGTGTGTGTGTGTGTGTGTGTGTGTATGTGTATTTGCTAAAGCCAGTGTATCATGGCTGTGTGCAAGAGCTCAGTGGGAGTATGCTATTGATCAAGTGATGGACGCCTTTGGTAAAACATGCACATATAGACAAGCAAAAGTATGTACACACACGTACACACACACGTACGCACACACTCGTACACACACACACAAATGAACACATATACATATTTGAATGAGCAGCTCTTTGAGCTTTCAGCTGTGACCAGTTCATGCTATCCATGATCTTTGAGAAAAAAACCTATAAATTCCATTGATTTCATTTGAATGACTTATCACTGCATGAACTACAATAATCTGTTTCTTTTTAAATAATTGAAACACCATTTTAAGGTGAAATGATCAGTCAGGTTATCAGTTGTCAACAGAAGTATGAAGAAATAATTGCCAAGCAATCACATATTTGTTCTTCTTGGATTTGGTCCTGTTCTTTTTTTTTAGATGATTAATAAATGGTCACTTTTGCATTTCTGCACTTTTAATTGAAAATGACATGTGAAGATGTCACATAAGGCATCTTTAGACACCATGGTTAATTGATTTTCCAATTATTTATTAAGAAATATAATCATCCTGAAATATCTGAGCCGGCATTTCAAAATACTTGGGAGCTTTCTTGTTTTCCATTTTTTCTTCTCATTTCTTCTCCTCTCAGTCCTGATGAATGCGTTTTATTAGTGACACAGTGCGTCTCTTCTTCTTTCTGTCTATCTTTGGCTTGACGCCTCCTCATCTCTTTCCCTCCCTGGTACAGACTGGTGGCCTGTGTCAGCATCATAACCACACACACGCAAACACAGACACACACAAACAGAGACACAGAGAGTGCATGTGCGGGCCCCACCCACCCCACTTGTACTCCACTACGCACCTCATCCATCTATCCATCCACTTCATCTATCAGCTCCTGGTGGCATGTACAGCTTTCAGTCTTTCGATAGCGCTCGAGATGCTCTAGTGGTTTGCCATTTATTAGGGACACTGTATGCCAAGGTATTGGCTTGACAGGATGATACATGTCAAACAGACGGCTGTGTTGGTCAATAAAGCTGAGTTTGAATGGGCTTTGATGAAGAGGCAGGAGGGTGTTTGCTGACAGCTGGCCTCACTGTGAGACGACCCTGCCTGGGTGTCATGTCACTATTTGACAGCCAAATCTGTTTGCGTTGAGGCCTGTTCGTGGAGCGATTTGTGGGGGAGTAGACAGATAGATAGACAGGCAGAGAGTCAAACAGAGCGGAGCTTTGCGTGTTGACTGGCTATCGTCGATTTTACTCCCTTGTCATATTCCTCCCCTTCTCGTGCTACTTCTCTATCTAGCCATGCCTCTCCCTTTAATTGATGGTTTGCTGGTGTTGCTGTCGGTTAGAAAATTAACATTTGTTTGCTTGTCAGTTAGGGAACTGAAAGAGTATGCTCTGACAGCGATGTGTACGAAGGAACTTCATCTGTGTGTATGTGTGAGTGTTTGCGTGTCACTTTGTTAGTATCGCTCTCCTCCTCCAGTTGGAGCTTAAAACATTGTGAGTTTTATCTGGTCACCATGGTAACGGGTGCGATCCGGCGGGCGGAATGAGGAAGGTGTGAGGATGCATCGCTGCCTGATTTTTATAAGTGCATCACCACGGTTCATCTCCACCATACTCACACATGTGCACGCATGCACGCGCAGACACACACACACACACACACACACACACACACACACACACACACACACACACACACACACACACACACACACACACACAGGACAAATCAGCATACGTAGCATCTTTATTTATTTATTTCCTGCATTATAAATTCTATAGTCCGTCATGCACGGTCTGGATTAGGATGATGAAGCACTGTGTGTGACTTGTCGGTGGCACTGTGTGCCTGTGTGATATACATATTATTATAATAAACCTGTTGGCTACTCTGCTAACAAGGTCAACAGCCAATATGTAGGCACTTCCAGTGTAGAAGGCAGATATTTGAGCCAACACTTCCTAATCCATCCAGCAGACAGTTTATGAATGCAGGTACATTAACAAAGCTAACTGAAGTGTAAATCACAGACAAAAGGCAACTCTTTCAAGATCACATGTCGGCAAGTGCAAGCCCACTTTTGCTCTGTACCTGCATGCAATCAAAGCCTACTCAAACATGATTGGACATTAGAGTTTCCGTTACAAACACACCATGGATACATATTATGCATGTATGGTTATTGAGAACAGTTAATAACTGTTTTAATAACTGCTGTATGTTTGATTGTGCTGTTTTATGTTTATCTGTTTTATATTATTGTGAAGCATTTTATGGTTTTTATCTTGTGAACAGTGCTATATAAATCAATAAAGTAAAATAAAGTAACTAACCTAAAACTGCACTGTCGCATTGTCAAGTATATGTCAGCTTACTTTAACTATTTTGGAAATGCATGACAAAATTTGACATGTTTACACTGTTCTATATGGTGTGATCATACTTTTCCTTTGAAAGATGATCAGTTTTTCTCCTGCCGTCCTGTATACCTATATACATTTTCTCACTTCTGTATCTTTTCCTGTAATCCCAGAATGTGTCCCTGATTTCTACATCAAAGCTACGTGGGGGCCATGCCACGTTGCAGGCCTGAAAAGGACCAAGGAAACAAAAATATGATGTGCACACTTAAACGCTAATTTTAATTTTAATAAAGGATTGGCATGCGTTTAACTTGTATTTGTCAAAAAGGAAATGTCAAAAAGTAAGCAACACATTCAGCAATATCATCAGCATCTATGATTGGACCATGATATAGACATAACCCCAATCTTCAGGATTTTATGTTTGTTACAGATCCATTTTAAATTATATCACCATAATATACTGATGTTAAAATAGAAATATCAAAGTTTGCCAACAAAGATTTACAGGAATGGTGTTGACTTGGTGTAATAACTACACATGGATTCAGTGTAGTCTCTTTAATATTCCTTTCTTTTCTGAGGAAACTGAGTCGGTTCTGCAAACTATAAACACTTAGATGTAATGTGCTTGCTTCATTAGAGCCAAAAAACTACAGCTTATTTGAATTACACATTTACATACTGTGGTTGAATGAACTATTCAGGTGGCATCTGAGTAGCATGCTTCATTAAATGTTAATGAGAACATTGTGAGTCATATTACAGCATTAAACCCGGGTAAGCCATAAAGAGATTAACACACATAATTAAGTTGTTTTTGTTTATCTTAAACAATGTATGGCTTCTTAAAGAAAAATCTTTATTTGTACGAGAAAGAAGACACTTGCAATGTTACAATATTTTTGAGAATGTTAATAGTTTGAATGAGCGAATAGAGTTACAGTACAATAGTGATTGATTGATTAGTTGATATCACAGGACATAAAAACAGAAAGCGTAAACATCAAGGGTGACGAGGGTGTGGAAAAGTGTGACGTCTGTGTTTTTTTTGCATTGATTGAGGCTGTTTAATCCCCCTTCTCTTTCACACACACTGCCTCTCTCTCTCTCTGTGAAGTGTAGCGTCACCACAGCTACAGTAGCTTCTGTCCCAGTCTCCATTTTGTAGCCACTCCGCAGAGGACCTGCACTCTTCTTACCCCTCGGTCTTTCCACTTTTAACTTTATCCCTCTGCCGCCCTTCTTTTCTAGACGCACTTATTAGGAAATAGTGAAGTGACAAAGCATCGTCTTTTTTTCTCCACTCCATCAGGCCTGAAAGTGAACAACAGATAGGCTGAAAAATGGCAGAATAGGCAGAAAAAGAGAAAGACAAAGTGGCACAAAAGCATGACATGTTAAATTATGCAGATGGAAAAGTGGGCATAGGATGTAGGGATGATGGAATGAGGTGGGTAGGTATATGAGGACATATAAGGGGTTGGACACATGGACAAAGAAAGAGGTGTGTGTGTGAGTTTTCCTGCTGTCCCTAGCTCCCCAGGGAGGGAGAGAAGGCCAGGGGCTCTAAAGCCAGTGGGGCCATTAAAGATGCATCTGACAAGTGCTTAATGCTCCCCTCTCCCCTCCATTTCTCATTTTTTTAAAGACTTTCTTTACTTATTCCTGTTAGTATCTAACCATTAACCATTACACACATGGTGCACATCTATGTGTGTTTGTCTTTAGAATGGTTACCATTCATACCTAGGGTAAAGGTGGAGGAAGAGGGCAGGCAGAGGGGTAACTGTGGAGGGGAAATGGGTGCTGTTTACTTATTGATGTGTGTTTATGGGCAGTGGTGTGGTTTGTGTGTGTGTGTGTGTGTGTGTGTGTGTGTGTGTGTGTGTGTGTGTGTGTGTGTGTGTGTGTGTGTGTGTGTGTGTGTGTGTGTGTGTGTGTGTGTGTGTCCGATTCTGGCAGTGATGCATGTTAGGTTGGGTTATTTATTCAGCACTCGTGTTTGGATGTTTTACAGAGAGAACAGGTGCAGAGTGACTCTGAGCTTGCTCTGTTTGAGCGGACTTTGTGTGCGCGTGTGTGTGTGCGCGCGCCTGTGTGTGCTAGCTGTGTCAGTGAGACAGACAGAAAGAGAGTCAGACACAGGGGCATTCACTGCTGTCCAGGCACTGATAGGGCCGCTGTGTTTGTCTTTGTGGATAACATGATTTGAATATTGAAAAGAAATTCTAATTTGTAGATTTCAGATAGATAGATAGATAGATAGATAGATAGATAGATAGATAGATAGATAGATAGATAGATAGAACGTACATGCTCAGGAACATGGATGTTCTGCATAGAGATTAAAATGGCGGGAGAGATGGAGGGAGATTGAAGGAGGGAGAAAGGGAGGTAGGAAGTGAGAGAGGGTTGTGCACGAGGAGAATTTCAATGGCACTCCAATCATGCAGGCAGTCTCGTTAGCCCAGGGAACATTTGCATAGCGCTTCGGCGAATTCATTTGGCGTTACTCAGAGAAGATGGCTCCCTTTTCCTCTCAGCTAGTTAGTTATTCATCAAGCACAAGGTGTTCAGAAGCACATTCATGCGAATTTGTCGCACGTCTGTGTGTGTGCGTTTGTGACCTGTTGACCGGTGTGTCTTTCATGTTACACTGCATGTTTCTTGTTACATCGGCTTTGTTGCAGACCTACCTCCCATGAGGTTTGCATCTTTATGAGTGACTGGATACGTGCCCTGGATCCTTCCACGTATATCCTCACAATACGGACTAGGTACACGCCAGCAGACAGAATTGCTGTCAGATACTGTGCCAATTGCAGAGCCGACGTCAGAGCATTACTCATCACCCACCATGATCTCGCCAACAACTTCTTCCTCAAATAGTGATGCCGGAGCTTTAACTTTGTATATTGCTGCTGCCTTTCTCCTCCTCTTCCATCCCAAGAAGCTAATTAGGGGAAAAAACACATGATAGAGGTTCAGACAATTAGAATTCTACCTCAGATCATCACTAACGGGGAGCATAACTTGCCTAAAAAAGCATGTCACTTGTAAGATTGGTTAGGATTGTGTGTGTTTGTCAGGGGTGGGAGTATGGGTGGTGTCAGTGAGGAAGCAGAGCCAGTAAGTGAAGATGACACACATAATGAAGAATGCAGTGGATGTGTTATTCTAATTATCCCACTGACACCTCCTTGCGATCTAATGTTGTTTGACTGTGCACAAAAACCATGGTGAAGAGCTGCACTTGTATGCACATTTGTGTGTGTGCGTGTGTGTGCTGGGTGTGTGTGTGTGTATGAGTGTGTGCGTAGGAATCTGCAACCAGAAATTTGCAGTGACAGTGTTTGTCACATGTGCTTAAGCTGTAGGGTGAATTCACTTTGTGTGACCTTTCCTTAAGTTGGTCTGCTGCTCTTTTTAAGCAGGCATACACCATAGTTTGTGTTTGACATGAGTTACGTATTCCACCTTTATATGAAAAAAGAAAACTGCGTCATGTCTTGGCTTTAAATGGTTAAACTGCACTCTTAAGGTGGAGAGAAAATATGAGCTAGAACTGTTTAAAGTTAGAAAAAAACTGTGCTGTGGGCCAATATTTATTCTTTTCTTGAAAAATCAAATATGATTTGTGAAACCATACAGAAGTCTGTTTCTGCTGCTGGAAATCCCTAATCAATAAGTGAAAATTGATAGTTGAAATTTTGAAATAATAACTAACTTCTGAGAAAATAAATTGAAATTTCAAGTAATTACGTCAACATTTTGACATAATAACTGAAAATTCAGGTTTTTCTTTTTAATGGCCGAAATAAGCTTCCACAGAAACCACCAGCGGATTAAACTAAAGAAAAAAACATATACCAAAATTTTCTGACAGGTTTTATCAGTTATCAGTTAATGATAACTGATAAAAGTTTATCAGTTAATGATAAAATGTGAGGCTTTATCATTATTTATATTTTTCAGTTGCAGCCCTGCTCTGTATAGAGTGCAGTGTTGGCATCAAACACTGAAAATGTTTCATTCAGTGTCAAGAATATGATGACTTTGTGGAGTGTAATCTCAGCAGATAATGTTGAAGTTGAGTGTCGGCAGGTCAAAAAATGTGTCTAGTTGTTGCACAGTTTGTAAAAGAAAGCCTGCATAAGCAGAGCAAAACAAAGAGAACGGAGCATTTCTATGTGCGTCTGTAGTTGTAGACATGCATGTGTTTCTGTGTATTTGTGTTTTTAGTAGTGTGCTGGGGGCAGGGCAATATGAGAGATATCCTGTTCCAACACATCCCCACTGGAGCTGACTTAATGACCCATGACCTGAAGATGTACATGCTAGGAGAAGAGAGAGGGAGGGTGGAAGGAGGCAGGGTAGCTGAAGAGGAAGAGGAGGAGGAAAGCAGAGGGGTGTGGGGCCGGGAACAAAATGGATGAAAATTGGAGCAAATAAAGCAGAAAAGAGATCAAAATGTGTTCTGCTTGATGCATTGCTCTCTATTTCTTTGTCCTTCCAATCTCGCACTCTCTCTCTCTCTGGAACATGTCTTGGTCTGACCAGCGACGTGTCCATCAGCTTGAGGAGCTCCTCCTCTTACCTCTCTTTGTCTGCCTCTGGCACTCTTCCTCACTTTTCTGAATCCACTTCTTTTTTCTGGGCTGATAGATCACAGTTAATCAAAGACAGGATGGCGACGGCCAACAGACCCATGACATGCAGCCCACAGTGGACACAAGCAGAGGCAGTAAGGGAAAGACAGAGAGCTTCCAAATTAAAGGGTGAGCGAGATAGCCATAGAATAAGAAGACAGGTGAAACAGGTTAGCACATTTGACCTGCACTTCCTTTTTTTTAAGTCCTTCTCACATTTTCTTTTACCCTTTTTGACATTTGTCATTTTTATTGGATTTTTGGACTTTCGCGCCCTTCCCGCTCTTTACCTCCAACCTCACATAACCTCTGTCATATCTGTTAAATTCATATGTGCATCTGCCTGTGCGTGTCTAAGTGCATAAGCGCATGTGTGTGAGCCCTCTGATCTCCATTGTCAGCAGAGCCATCTCTGTGTTTTATTAATAGCTAATCAATGAGCTCTCTGGGATCTATGAGATGGCCTGAGGACTCCCACAAGACATATGCCTCCGTATCAGCACACACACATCAATAGCTCATAGAAGTCAGTGGAGTATAACACATTTAGAGTTGTTGTTGTTGTTTTGTTTTTTTGTCAATACCATTTTTCAAGTTTTCGTTTCGTATTTTAATTTAGCTGCAGCAACAAAGTGGTGCAAGCAGCTCAGATCCATTATAGACCGATTCACATCTGCCCTTCGTGTTTCCATATCTGGTTTGTTTGTGTCATAAATGCACTCTCTCGTTCTCTCTTTCTGTTTTACCTCTGCCTCCTAGGGTTCTCTTACTGCTTGACTTGACATTTATTCCTCTCAAGCGCTTATCAGGCCCACTTGATCGCCTCTTGTTTTGCATCATTATTTTTCTTCACATTCTACTATTTTCAGTGTGTCTGCCCTCTTCCTATTCTTCCCTCACCTACCTATTTTCTCTGCGCTCACTTTCTGTACCTTAGCGGTTGGTATTTTGAAAGTGCAGCCTGTTGTTTTTTTTGGTTTTTTTCCCATTTTGTTTTGTGTCTGTTTTGTTCATGTGCAAAGCCATTGTTTCACGATGCCCAGGGCAATCTTGGTTTTTGTTCCTCTCACTCGCTGGGGACATTGTTTGAAAATAGAAATGTGTGTTTCAGATGTCTTTGGAGGAATCCTCCAACTTTTTGCTTTTTCATTTATGAGCACCCAAACTAAATAAAGGATACTGCTATTAATGATCCAATTTTTGCTGTGGTCAACAAATTCAGTGAAAAGACAAAATCTAATTAAACATTTTGTTTTAAAAATCCACTTTTAAAAAAGGTAATATATGAGCCTTTCTCCATAACATAAAGTCATTAAAACTACTCGTGACTGAACAGAGTCAAAGCCTTCTGTGTAATTGTTGCAGTATGTTTAGGCTAAGCCTCTAGTGTTTCTGTTTCAGTGCTTTTAATGCTGTGGTTTACAAACTTGCTTTCACAGCACCATCTATAGTAGTTGCCCAGGTGTATTAGCAGCTCACGGCCGACGTCATGCCCTTGAATTTCAGCCCACATTATGCTGAAGTTGTGGACACCATCATATTTCATGTTTCATGCTTCATCTAGCCAACAACTGTGGTGCCAAAATGGATCTAGCCTCTTTTCATGTTTTATTTTTTTTGGCAAATTTTGCAATTCTGTGGTGTTTTGTGCGCAATGTTTTTCTCTTGGACAGCGACTGTATGAGCAGTCACTGAAACAGCTTTTGACTTGGCATAGACTTTATGCCAAGTCAAAAGAACTTTCTCATCTGTTTTTTAAATGCAGTGACACACTTTGTAGGTGGGAAATCACAACTCAAAATTGTGTCCTTCTCAGCCTCCAGGTGTTCAATGCACAAAGCCGGGAGAAAAACCTTGCCGCCTCCAGGTTTGCTTTGTTGCACATGAAGTAAAGTTAACAATGTTAAGCTAGTAGTGAGAGCTTAAATGAATTATGACAATACAGCCACGGTTTCAAGAGAGCTAAAGGACTACATTAATTATCATACAGCTCAGCTCATACGTAGAGAAGCTCTACTTTATTTTTATTGTCCATTATTGACTTCAAGACTTAGAAAGCACATTACACTAAACTTCTGGGTGCATTTTCTTTGAATTTTACTAGACACTGGAAAGTTTCACTTACCAGTTGTCACTGAATGCAGCACGGAGAAACGCGCTGCCATACTGCAGATCATTTTTAAAAGGAAGCTTTCTTATAACCTGACTTCATTTTATCTTTCAACACTATTCCTACATCCAACTGCCCTTTGACAAAGAATGTGTGTTTTGGTGTGTGAGAGAGCCAGAGAAAGAAGGCAATCTTTTTACATCTAAGCTTAGCTGACTAAGGCTCCCAGAAGACAAAGAAAGGGTGAGAGGAGTGCGGGAAGGGAAGAGTATAGTGGAAAAAGAGAATGTAATTTGAATCTCATATACATTTCGGTTGAAAGTCATTCTAGCCTTGGTACATTCTCTATGGAGTCAGCTTTACGCACACATACAAACATATACACACTCCCCCACCCACACTTATGGACAAAGCTCTTGTGTATGAGCACAGATTGACAGTTGAGTGCTCACACTACAGCTCATTCATCCTTGTTGACTACATCTCTGCAGCCAAGTTGAAAATGAATGATGTGTCAGATGCAGCATCTCTACAAAATAAAACATATTGTTTTGTACTATAGCTACAATCACTTGCGTACAAATACAACATTAAAAGCTGGTAAAAAGAAAGAAAGCGAGGTAAACAACCTGTGGGCGCAAGACTGATTTGTCTTAGTGCAGTTTTCCCCTCCAAACTTGTTTTTGCATTTCTCCAAAACATGGATCCTAAGGAAAACACGGTTGCTTTAAAACTGTGTTAGGTGGCCAAGAGAAAAAGTTTAGAAGTTACAATTAGTCTTTCTGGGCAATGGTCGTAACTTTTTGGCCTTTTAAGAGTACATGTGCAATTTTGAAAAACCAGGAAGTTAATGAGACTGTTGAGACTTAAGCCTGTCAAGGCTACATATCAGGTGCTTCTACAATGCCAACACTATATCAGATATTTTGACTTAAGCATTCTCGCCAATAGCATCCATCCCCAGCATCCCCAGATTTGTTTTGTGTGTGTGTATGCGTCTGTGTGAGCATATCTCGTTTCCTCTGCATAAACAGTGTTTCCTTTTCCTGCAGGCTGACAAGTGAATGACTTGTTTATTTCTGTTGACTGGAAAAAAAAGATGTCTATTGCTCTCTTATACCTACAGATCTTTCTCATTACCCATCTTTTTGTTGTTGTTGCAATTTTAGACTAACATAGGTGTAAATAATAGAGTAATCAGCTATAGGACAGATGAGGTTATAAGATTTTTCAGGTTTATTACACATTTATTAACGTTAACGTATCTTCATGTTGCGACAGCTTATATAGACTGTAGTCATGTGGCACTATGGAATGTATGTAGACAACAGTATATTCAGTTCTTGCCGCCTGATATGCTGACCTGATAAACTGATCCCCCAATTCATTTGGTATCACGCTAGAGGGTGTGGGTATAAGTGGAACTTGACATCACTTTACTGAACATGCAATAAATTCTGTTCTGTTTTTTAAGAGTGCAAGTGCAGGATAATGTATGACATATGAAAACGTGATTGCTGTTATTTATAAAACACAATTTTTTTTAAACATCCAAAGATTGCTGCATACACAATGTGCTTGCAGAAGTAGTTAGGTGCTGATTAGTCAAGTTTAAGCTATTTTTTTTTTCTGTTACATTCTTGCTGTGTCCCAGTCCGCACTCCTTCGTCCTTATTTTTTTAAAAGTTTTAGTGTACTAGCTTACTTGTCATTGAACCATTTGTTGTATTTGCAATTCAAAAACAAGGGACAGTCTAATTTGGAATCAGTTCACTGTAGCTGCTGCTCTGATGCCAGGCGTCTGGGATTGAGGTTAGTTTCTGTTGCTATGGAAACGGCATAAACTTTCATGTAACCTCAAGCTGTAGCTATCTAAAGGCGTTTAATTAAGCCTATCTTTAGTTCACAATATCGGAATATTTATTACACAATTTTCTAATAATATTAGTCTTTCATATACAATAACAGTCAATGCATAAACTGTGGAAGAGTAGCCTGGACACTCTGACATGCCTAATAAATAGTGGTTCAAAACCAAAGCACAGAGTCCCAAATTTTCAGACTGAATCAGAACAAGCATATTTTACCCACCTAAAAGTCTTGAAAGAGTTCTGCTTCATCCAGAGAAGCACCTTGCTGTACTGCATTTTCTTCTATGTTTCTTTTCAAGTCAACAGTGAAGAAAGTTAACTCTTCAATAACAATGTCCAATAAATATTTGCTCTCATATGAAAAAAAACAAAATGTAAAATCTGGTTAAAAAAAATGCATTTGATTCAGGTTACCCATGACTCCTATGGAAGTGTCATTGCAGATAACACACTATGTGCAAAATAAAATCTTTATTGTGTTTTCCTAAGCCAGATAAAAAAGTTGAACATAAAGTTGACAATTGAGTCCTATAGTCAATCAGTGCCTTGCCCCATTACCGCTGTAGTGCTTTTTTTCTTGGGGCATATTGAAATACTTCATAGTACATCTTCATGTAAACCATAGGTATAGAGAATTAATGCTTGAAAGGATCAAGATATGGATGAATAGAAATAGTCAGTTGCGCTGCTGGAAATACTTAGATTAGCTAGATTAGTGTAGAAATAACTGAATTTAAAACGTATATCATTAATTTATATTAAAAACAATTGGATATCAACTGGGCATCATTTGCATCCAAAAAAAACCTCAAATTTCTTCATCCACCAACAAAAAATGACCCAATTTTTCAATTTCAGCCATTATTTTAGTCTGACCTACTGTACGGAAGCCATCTACCTTTTACGTGCATGATGCACATGCTCAGTGTAGGAGGTGGGTGGGTAATTGTAACATCAGTTGATAACCTCTGAATATGACTGTATGTTTTCCTCTCCAGAAGTCAACAGCGTGTAGCAGTGTTCCACTAATAGGGAGAGTGGCTCTGCATATACGCAATGTGTTGCTGTGCAGGACAGAAGCATTCTGCCACGCTCAGTGTGTGTGTGTGTGTGTGTGTGTGTGCGCGCGCACGCGTTTGTGTGCTGTGTGTGTCCTATCTGTGGGCTTGAATTTGTACATTTAAGTATGAACGAATATGCATGGTTGTGCATCTGTGTACTTACGCTTTCGCCTGCTTTTTCTTCTGTGTGTGCACATCTGAAGTATACACATTTATATGTGGAACAATAATTTTGGACTTTGGTGAAAGAAAGAAGATAACAAAGATGTAGAGACTCAAAGAGAAATTGAGAGATAGAAAGAAGAGAGCTAAGAATAAGTGATGAAAGAAAGATGCAGGATAAAGGGAAAAAAAGAAGTTGCCAAGGAGAGATTGATAGAGAGAATAAAAGGCAGAGGAGTACTCTCCAGAGAAATGCTGCACATGGGGACCAAAGACACTTTCTGCCACCATAAGCATGTTTAAATTTTGAACAGGCACTTAAGAGGGACAGCACAGAAATGCATATTTCTCAAAGCGGTTCGGAGCAGGCACTTGTGGGTAAAGCAGTGATTTTTATGAAAGACAAAGAGGTGTTTAAAATAAGGGAGTGAGCAGAAAAGGGGAGAGTTAGAGTGGAAGAAGAGAGGGAAAAGAGAGATGCAGGCTTTCTTAATGGAGGTGTTTTTGCTTCACTAATTTTAAGGCCCATTTAACAGAGTGTGCTTCTTTCTACTCTCCCACTGTCTCTGCCTCACTCACTCCCCATCCTTCCATCTCACCCTCTCCTCTCTTTCCCTACATCTTCAGTTAATTTAATGAAGGGTTACCCGATTGCTTTTAGCATTAATATTCCAATACCAAGCGATGTAAATAATGAATGCAACCTTCCCCTGTTCTGTCCCTCCATCTCTCTCACTCTCTGGATGATGTTGAGCCCCATCTGTCGTCTCCGCGGTGGCACAGAGCACTCCCCAAGGATGAGAGGGAAAAGTGGGATAAGAGGGCAGGGCGAGAAAAGGAGGGAGGGGAGGGCGAAGGGTGAGAGAAGGTGTGTGTAGATGGAGCATCGCTGAGATTTTGTGGTTGTGGTTTTGTTTCAGTATGAATGGAAGATTTGTTTTACACATTTGAATTTAGTATCACAGCTGATCACTACACTGTGGCCTTTAAAGGTCTCCAACTACAGACCTGGATTCCAGGTCCAAGGGATTTCTGAGGGTTTTGGATTCATTTTCACATGCAGCCCACAGTTGTTTCTTTACCTTACCTGATCTGGGTAATACCCAGTCTTTTATTTAAAAAATATTATTGCAGTTATAGTGAGATAGTTGATTTTTTATTTATTTCTTATTTTAGAGGTAAAACTTACAGGGAACCTGACCCCCAAAATTCTGATGCTTAAAGAAAAGTTCATATTTTGCAAAGACAATTTTCTTCTCTCTCTTCAGTGTGTTGAGTTCTTATTTTTGAGTCTCCTAAACATGCAGACAACTGTAGGATGTACAAGGAACAGGATAGGAAAGAGTTGTTAATTTTTCAGTGAGTAGAGATGAAATTTAGGGGTGAAATAGTATTTATATTGTCTTACCAATGGTGTGTGCGTCAGTGTTTTTTGTTCATTCACCCAAATAGGAAGAGTTCCAACTGTACAGACGTTACCTGTAATCTAACAACAATGAATGTGCAACTGTGGCTGTGTTTTTGTATTTGGTTTAGCCTGTGACTGATCTCACAGCTCACCAGGAACTACAGTTCTCTCTGATATCCTCCCCCTTCATTTCCTCTGATCTGTACATTTGTGAAAAAGACTCATAATGCCTCAACATGAAATATGATCAAATTCACACCCACCTAAATGTTTTCCTTTGACTTTGTATATGATATCACCATGTTTAACATTGGAGTGTTTTACCTTTATTTAACCAGAAAGTGAAACTCATGAGATCAAGAGTTTCTTCCATCTGCAGCATTAAGCGAGGGTGTTTTTCTTTCTGATTTCACTTTAAGATAGACAAGCCTGGTCAATCCCTGGGATTAAGGTAAAAAAAACAACAACAAAAAAAACAGTGACAGTGAGTCTGTTTATGACATCTTGACATAAGATAAGTAAAATTTTATATGTGCATTATGATGTTAAACATTTCAGCACAAGGTCTAATCTATGCTAGGAAGCGTTTTAGTCACGAGAGAGGGTGAAGAAGAAGATACTGTGAAAAAAGGGAAGTTGGAGAGCTGGTGTCTGGTTTAGACTGCAGGCCTCTTGCAAACTAGTAATGAGTGGAGCTAATTAATTTAGACTCTGCCAACAGATGGCTAAAACCACATGGCAGCCACTAAGGGAGGTACTCCTCTTTCCTCTCACTCTCTGTTTCTCTTTTCCTTTAACCGTCTCTGTCCATTTCTTGAGCCACACTCATTGTTAGCCCCTATGTTTCGTGTGTGTATGTGTGTACATGTATCTTTGAAGTTGTCACTGGCAGCCAGAGTATTTGATCGATCTTCACTGAGCAAAGGCCTCTGGAGTAGACATGGGGAGCTTTCAGGCTATTAAGCAATTATACACTCTCAAGGTGGTCACCTCAACCTTTAACACAAAGAGAGAGAGTGAGAAAGTATTTTTCTAGGTATGCATTTGTTCCTGCAGGGAGAGGAGACTGGATGGAGGGATGAAGAGAAGGCAGATGGAGAAATGAAAAGGATTTTGGTATTAATGGCTACATTTGTCTGCAGCTTCGCTTGCTCGTGTAAACACGACTCCAGCATCATATTGTGACCTCACCCCACTCATCTACCGCCACACACATACATACACAGCCACTTACCACTTAAATCTACTTCTCTCACAATACCACCACACATACACACACACACACAGAAGCCACACTACAGCCACTCTGGTGTTTCTGCAACCAAAGCCATTTCTGAGGAGTTTCCCTGAGTACTTGAGCGGGAAAACACATTAAAGTTTAACTCGTTGAGGAAATAAGGAGGAAGGATAGGAATAAAGGGGACAGTGTTGTCACACATGCTATTCTTCCCTCGGTACCCTTTCACTCGCTGTGGTTTGATATTTGATATTTGAGAATCAGGCAGTCATAGCTGAAATAATGGAAAATATGCACTCCCATAAACCAAAGGTTCATTATTATTCAAACATATATGGGATTATATTTGCACATGGATATAAAGTTGACACGTGCATACAAGACATATCATGCAGATGTGTCACAGAGGGTACCTCACAGAGGGTACCTCACAGAGGATACCTCACAGAGGATACCTCTCACTTTTTTTTCCTTGCTAAATCAGAAGGTTGAAGAATGCAAAAGGGATAAAGAGAGGAGACGATCAGGTATTGGGAAGAATATTGATATTCAGTAATAAGTCTGTCCCACTATGATGAATTATTCTATTTCACATTTTACACAACTGAATCAGTGTTTAGCCACTCGAAAAGAACCTGCTGTCCTTTGTATAGTGCTGAGAGAAATGTAAGTAGTAAAAATTACATGTCTTTATTCCACCCCCTTCCTTCCAATAATGGATTTCCCCTTTTCTGCCGAACAACAAATGTCTCAGGGTGCAGAAACATAAACAGATAAAAGTGAGGGAGGGAGCAGGAAAAAAAGGGGGGAGAGACTAGAGGACAGATGGGGTAGCTGGCAAGCACGTGGCACACTTTGCATGGGTGTGTGTGTGTGTGTGTGTGTGAGAGAGAGAGAGAGAGAGAGAGAGAGAGAGAGAGAGAGAGAGACACAATAGTGGTAATTATCCTAGCCGTTGAGTGCACAGAGAGCTTGGCAGTATAGGGTCTGAAGGGGGGGTGGGGGGAGAGAGGGATAGGCAGTCAAACAGTAATATAATCATAGTCCTTTGTGTGAGCGAGAGCAGAGGGCAGCTCAGTGTCAGCTGTTATTGAGTGCTTATCCCCTAACGGCCTCCCCTACACGCAAACACACGTACACAAATGCACACAATGTACAGCCATGCCGATGAAATCGCACTATTCATGCATTCGTGCTCAGCCACTTTCACACGTCGGTTCCCTGCAAATCCATCAGTCACAGCTGAACAATGTGCATTATTTAAGCCAAACATTATGGCTAATCTGACATGCAGTGAAGGGTTCCCCGTTGTTGCGACAGGTGACAATTTGAGTTGCTAATACAAAGCTTAATCACTATGGTAACTAGTGTTAATGCTTGAGTTGTCTTAACTACTGCACGCAATACAAGCTTTGTTCATTCATCATCTGTTCTTCATTTACCTACTGTGCAGGAAATCTGCAATCCCTTCTGTTTTTGGAGAAAGTCAACATCTCTAATATTGTGTGTGTGCACTTGTGCTGATAACATGGGGCCATGTAATGCACATTTTATGGGCACTTCTCTTCAAATCCTTTACAATAGAGGAATCAATAATTGAAAAAGTAGTAAATTAAATCCCAAATAAGACACGTATTCTTAAAATAAGGAGAACAAAGAGATAATGATACGCATATTGCTAAAATGATGGGCTTGCGACATCATCAAGTTTTGTGTAGGGGGGTTAACAGCAGCAGTTAAACAGTGTGGTATGAAAGCATGTTTAGGACTCATAAATAATTCTCTGGCCTGGTCTTGATCCTTCAGCCCAGAGGAAATCCCACAGCAGACTAGATATAATGCACAGGACACATCTTAGACTTGACCTTCTACTGTATCCTCACACAAACACACTGAACCCTCCTTAGACATCTCTCTTTCAGCTTGGCCTCTTTCTGTCTTTTGACCCTCACTTACTTTCTCTTTCTCTCTCTGTTCCAGCTCTGCGGGGATCGGCTTAGCTTCTGCACATCCTTGATGATAAATAAATGTTTCGCTTTGTCTCCACATCAATAATGCAGACTTACTTTAAGTGCTGCTTTGGGGGCTTATATTCTTCGTCTTTTCCCTCTGTTCTACCCTCTCCCGCGCGTCTTTCCTCACCGCCATTCTTTCATCTGATAGAAGACAAGAGGCAGAGAGGGGAAACTTCGAAAAGCACTCAGAACCTCTTCCGGTCTTTCAAGGACTACCTGTGGCTTTGAGAGAGAAAAGCATGGATTTACAAAAGCAACAGGAGAGAACCAAAAAAGGAGATTAAAACAGATTTTGATTCCTGAAAAAATTATTATTATTATTGATTGAATAAAGTGGGGAAAAAAGCAAATATTCATTCAAACCTGCTCTATTTTGACTAATAATGCTTTTTTTTTGGAAGTGTGCAGCGAAAAACATGATTTTTACAGATATAAAATATTATTTAGTTACAAGCCAAAATCTTACATTATTGAGCTTCTGACTTACTGATTTGCTGTCCTGCAGAAACTCACTCAACTATTTAGGTTTAGTTTTGCTTAAACTGGATGGTTTCTGTAATGTGTGTGTATTGTGTACTGGGCTCAAGCAGCAACACAATCATCTGTGGCATAAGATTTTTTTTTTATCTTATCTTCAAAAGATACAGCTCTAACAGTCATGTAGATCTGGCAATAGATTATACAGTACTTTCTAGACTCATGACACAGGAAATGTCATACTTTATGCAAGGACCAGGCTGAGCTTGATTTCATAGCCTGCCTGAAACAACACTGAGCTCAACTTTTGGTGAAACTATGAGACAATAGTTCACGTCTACTTCTCATGTACACATGTTAATGTGTCCGTTTTGATGACCTACCTCACACCTTGTCATTTATCCTATTATTAATCTTCTTATCTCCTCATTTGACTGAATATTTCCAGCGAATTTCTTTAGTGGTGATAATTGTAGCTGTTTCTTATCATATTGAAAAGAAACAGCTACAGCTACACAGTACTGGAGCTTGTGCTAATGGTTGTACTCATTTTAAGCAATTCTGTGTAAGAGCACACATCTAAAGAGATACTACACTTAAATTCCAATACAAGAAGAGAATTAGTCCATAGGACCGAAGGCAGGTAATCAAAAGGAAAGAAAGGAGTGAAGAATTTTGCAGTATAAATGAATCACCTGATTTTTTTTTAAAAAAACAGTTAGTGCTGTGACACTGCATGATAATCTGCATGATATGTCTTGTATGCGTGTGTGTACTATATATCCATGTGCAAACATAAGCCCATATATGTTTGAATAATAAAGAACCTTTGGTTTATGGGAGCACATATTTTCCCTTATTTGCCTTATGTGCCTGATTCTCACTGCAATCTAGGCTGCTTTCATGTCTTATACTCCTAGTGTATGGAGAGTATAGAGATGTCATGGTGACTAACTACAGTGAAACCAGGTATCATGGCAAAATGTGTAATAGACACGCTGGTCCAGCTGGCATGTTATTTGCATTTGTGTCCACCATGGACACAAAGAGGTAATGCAGTAATGCAGAAGTTGCATTACCAACAGGGAGAAATAATTTATTTAAAGCCACAATGTCGGGACTGAGAACAGAAATAATATCCAGGGTCTCTAATAATCAGGTAAACATCAAACCTTTTGTTGACTTAGAATCGATTAAGCTAAGCGACTAATATGTATATACATGTAAATGTATCTGCTTAAACACTTTCCCGTAATTATTATTTTCATGTTGTCCTGAAATAAAATATCTCCCTCTGCTGTTACTGCACATTACTGCAACTTCTGCACACGTGCACATTTCACGTTTTGGAGAGGCAAATCGTGAAATGGACACCGTGGACTGGCGTCTCTATTACACGCTTTGGCATGATATATATCGGGTTGTACAGTGAGCTGCTATTGATATGTAAGTATCAAGTTGTACAGGCCCAAATAGATATAAACTGTAAACTACACTGAGCCCAATTTATGCCAGTTATAGTAAACCAATTAAAATACCAACGTCTCCATAAGTTTAGGGTTCAAAAATGAGAAGGTGATAAAATTATTGAGATTTGTTGATCTTAAATTGATTGTTACAGGCACTTATAGGCACTCATTGCCTTATTAGCCATAACTGCATCTGCTTTAACTATGCTTTCAGATATGTACTGTACCTACATCCATTTTACTTCATCTAAGCTGCAGGATAATACTGTACATAGACGTATCCTGTAAATGTAACCTGACAGCAAAAAAAAGTGTGTCAGTGTTTGGTGAAAAAAGCAGTATGTGTGTGTGTATGTGTGTGTGTCATTGTGGCCTATGAGTTTCTGGGTAAGGAGCTGCTGTGTATCAGATGTGATGTGCAGTGTATGCTGTGTGTCACAGCAAAACAGCTGTTCTTGCACAGAGCCGTTGGGCACCTGTGTGTGTGTGTATGTGTGTGTGTGTGCATGGGGGCAGACTGCCTTGTATCACTGTCACTCACAGAGACAGAGAAAGACACTGATGTTGGTTCACACTGACACTTATTTGACTCCACTGTCCTTAACTCTTACCCTGCTCCAGGCAGATATCTGCGTTCTTGTGTGTCGTACAGTCATATCACATCAAACCATGGCACCCAAACACTGGCCTACAGCCCATTCCTCTGCTCCACAACATTTTTTGGCTCTCCCACTACATTTGCCCTCATTTTTTCTTCTGTCTTATCCCTGTTTCATCAAAATACCTTAATAAATACTTATATTTAAAAGCTTAAAGGTCATTCTATATTGTTTCTTTTTGAACTGAGTCACACGGTGGGTTTAAGGCGTGGTTGGTCTTATCTGATTTCAGTGTTGAATGCAGCACTCATTGGACTTAGTTTAGTCAAAAATAATGTTACTCCTGCACATGAAAAAACAAAAGCAATATAAAATAAAATATATATAAATTGGCAATATAGATTGCACATTTGAGCAGCATTTGGAAACATACTGAAGTACAGTAAAGAGCCACATATTGGACATGTTATACATGCTTTTTATTTACTTTTAATTTTTATTAATTTTTTACCAGTACGTGAAAGAGGTTAAGTAAAGGAAACCCCGATCTTTTATAAGAGCAAAAATTACAGATGATAATGACTTTGAACTAACAATGGTCACCCTCTGAGTCAACAAAAGGTTTGATGTTTACCTGAGTGAGCAGAACATGGTTTTTCCTTACAAAAAGATGTGTTTTTGTTACAGAAATACTGTCTCTGATGGGGCTATGCTCTGAATTCATAGGGTTAGGTCACAGTACACACACACACACACACACACACACACACACACACACACACACACACACACACACACACACAGTCAGCAGTCATGTTCTGCCAGCACTTCTTGTAATCCCTCAGACAAATTACAGCGTCTTCTCCTCCTCTTCCTTTCTCCTCCTCCACCTCGCTCACTCTACTCTCTCCTTCCAGCTGGAATTGGATTTGGATAAAGATGGCTTTTCCTTTTCTTCTCTATTCCTCCCTGCTTTGGCTAAAGAGGGATTTGCCCGGGGAGATTACACACAGACATACCTACGTGCACGTTCACAGACCACAGCATGGAGACATTGTATTTGAGGAAAAACATCTTTGCTAACAAAGAGCCTCCACCCCTCACCCCTGCCTACCTCACCCTCTAACTCTCACTCACCCCATCCCGCCTGCACTATAGCGACGAGCTTCATAGCCAGAGGTCAACAACCTCTCTTGCCTTCTCTGTCTTTCACTGCTTCTCTCCCACACAGTTGGTCTCTACAACTATTTAACTCCTTTGCACAACTTTTTCTATCGTTCCCGTCTGTTGTTTTACCCACTATACTTGCATTGTTCTCCGTACACCCTGCAGTCAATCTTCCACTTCATCTTATAATTTGTCTTCAGTACTCTTCTTCAGGCAGAGGAATTGGCCTTACCACAGTGTGATGTTAACTCTGAGCCCCCCACAGAGCACTGCTTTCTTAAAGAGCAGGGGCTGACTTCCTGCCTTTCAACTGTGAGCAGTTAAACTGACAGTCACTGTGGACTTACGAATTGTTTGTTTGTGCGTTTGTGAGTTCTGTTGTAGACATGCCACGTGGTGAAGGAGACTGCATGAATGTGAATATCAGTAACCGATAACTCAGCCATTTTTCAGGGCACAGAAGCACAGAGTATTAGGCTATCATGACACACAGAAAATATGCCCTCAGGGACTAATTTGTGTCTGTGTATGTGTATGTGTTGGAGTAGGGGGCTGGTGGTGCTGTGACTGAATAATTGAAGGGTGGAGGCAGCAGATGGTCTTTAACCCTGAACCCCAGACAAGACAACAATCAATATTTAAGAAACGATGCATTGCACGCATGCACACACAGAGGCCCATGTGCACTATGTGTAAACTCAGTGACACTTTCTTATGAGAGACAGGGCATGGACGTCACTGTGAATGATATATAGAGATTGCTTTTCTGCATAGCGAGGGAATACGTACGTGTGTGTGTGTGTGGTGTACGTCAAGAAGTAAAGACTTTGTGTGAAATGTGTGTATTTTGCAAGTGATTTTTGCCACATCAGAGTGTCAGGGTGTAGTTTTTGTGTAATTGTGGTGTGCTTTCAGAAATGTAAGAAAGTTGTTTGGTACAGGCACCGTTTATATGCAGATATGTCGTGATAATATCCTCCATGTGCACAAAAAGGAGAAGCACATCATGTGTTTTGAATTGTACAGACATTTGGTAAAAACCACAGCCATCCCACCTACACACACACACACACACACACACACACACACACACACACACACACACACCACCCACACACACACACACACACACACACACACACACACACACACACACACACACACACACACACACACACACACACACACACACACACACTTCTCTCTTGCTCCCTCTCTCTCTCCTTCCCTCGGCCACCAGTAGTGTTAATGGGGAGGGACCTGTCAGCTCACTTAATGCAGCTAATGTTTGCCTGCGCCTAGGGACACAAGCACAGAGACACACACAGTCCTGACACACACAGCGCTCCGCTCTCTCTCTCTGTCACCACTCTGTCACATTCCCTCTCTTCTGCCTCCATCCCCCCTCCTTCCCTCCCCGCATCCCTCTCATTCTCTCCCAGCTTCTTCTCCTCTCTTCACTGTGCTGCACCCAGGCTCTTAATATTCTTCAGTCTTGCTTTTCTCACAGCGTGAAGCTTTTCGGGCAACGTTTATTATGATCGCATTCATCTTGCATATTACTCAGAAGCCCTTGTTATTCCAAATGACCAGTCTGTTTCGACGGCAGTGAAAGGGTTCTGTTTCAAACAACAAAAGTCACATTTTACGTTAAACAACATGGCATTATCCTGTGTTTTTCTAAATGCCGGCAGAATTTTATTTTTATCATGTGTCTTTTTACTTGGTGACTGAGTGGCCCAAGGAGCCATGTGCTGTAGCTTTTAGACCTCGATACAGAAATGTGTCATTTGTGGATAAAGGTTGTGTAGGAATATGTGTCTCCATGAACAATAAAATCCATCTTAAAATTTCCCTTAAAATTAGTAGAATTTAGACCGGCTAAATTCCAACTGTGTTGTTTTTCAGCGTCCTGTCCTCTCCTTTTTTCTTTACTTTGTACAGCAAACACAAAAATGTAGACATTTTGACTGCAACATTTTACCTTAAGCTTGTAATACCACTATATTCATGCCCCTGTAACTGAACATAAACAAATACAAATCAGTGAAGAGTGCATGAAACAGCTACAAGGACAGGCAGGGAGGCTTAATAAAAACAAATGGCTTATAGAGACAAAAAATACTTCTGTGTTCTTTCTCTCTTTTCCCTCCACCCTTGTTGCTGCCTCACTCCATCTATTCCTCCCCTATGCTCTGTCGCTCTGATGAATATCACCCAAGCAAATCAGAGATGCAGAGGAATCTCTCTCTCTCGCTCTCATTTCTCACCCTCCTTCCTCTCCCCTTATTCCTCCTTTCCTCTCCACCCTCTGTGTTTCTTCTGGTCTCCCTTCTTTCTCTCTCTCTTTTGACTTGATTTCCTTAACTACCTTCCTTTCCTCCCCCTTGCATATGTGGACCTCATTCTCTCTCATTATGATGATTTGAGGTTCAGCTTCAGTTGCTGGCCCATTAAAAAACAAACAGCAGCAGCAAGCCTTGCCTTTCCTTATATTGCAGTCAGCCTCATAAGATGGCCTCTGCTCTGCATACTGCATTATAAGCTGAACTACAAAAATTGCCCATCTGTGCTGTTCCTATACTCCAGTATAATATGTTTAAATATGGTCGTGCAGCAGAGATTGTGGTACACACAGACATGCTGAATGACCTTGGCAAATGCCACCTCTTGCCAAACTGCCATATCGCAGTGCCAGCCCTTGATGAGACCTCCCACTCTTTAGGGAGAGTGCTACATGGCTGCACTGGGATTGGATGCTGGACTGAGGGGAAGAGAGGGGTTCTGTTGTAAAACATACATGTTGGTGTATGATCAGGGACCTGGAGATTTCTGGGGTGTTTCTCACAATCTTGCTCTGCCCTATAAGGCTGGGTCAATATGTACGTTTAATCAGAGTTCATCCACTGATGTGCTTGGCCCGTCATTTACAGGAGATTTTACCAACCATTATAGCAGTATGACGAGGGGACTAAATTTTCAAACATAAGCAGCTGTAATGTAAACCCATGTCAGCATAATATTTTGAGTGTGTTTGTGTTGTTATATCCTGAGCTGGACTGAGGAAAAAAAACAATGTCATGATGTGATAGCACCTGTTAAATTGGTCTCAAGTGAGATTAGAGGGTCTGGTTTCAGAGATGATGGGATTTAACAGTATTTGTTTGAGCTGAAAGACAGGCTGGATCAGCCGGACAGAGACACAGAGAATGGAAAGACCCAGTGGAGAAACATATGAAGTTAAAACATAGAGGAATGAATTATAAAAATATATATTTTTTCCAACAATTCTGAAATTGATTTTTACTGTTGTACCAGTTACATGTTTACAGTTGTTTTATTTTATTTTTTTAAATTCACATTTTAAATTTTTGGTGTTTAGTCTGTGAAATCTTCTTTTTTCATAAGTTGTTGGGTTTCTTTTTTTGTTTTCTGAAATAATTTTAGTGTCCCTAAACTGATTTGTCCTTACGTGTAGGCGGGTGCATCTGATGAAAACAAAGAGGCAAATAGTAGAATCTGGAGTGAAAATCGTTTTCTGGCATGTTGGTATATTTGGTGTATATTTAGGATGGTTTAATATATTTAACATTGTCAAAGAGGACATTGACATTTAGATGAAGGACACCTCCTAACTCCTTCTGTATCAGAAGTGAGCACGGTCTCTTTTAGCCATGTAGACTTTTGCATGACTACGCTGTTGAAGTCAGTATTCAGTCATGCAATACAAACTACACCTCAAGCTGTACCTTTCAGTTTGATAATAGAATCAAACATAACCTGGCCTTGTCCACAGTGAAGTTTATGCCAAATTTAATGTTGATGGGTCTTTGTCCCATGTCCTACCAAATATGAAGCAAACACCTAAATACCATGAAGAACAATAAGTTAATTTCCCAATTAAAACAATCAGTGCTCAGCTATCTTCAGATATCACTTAATTTCAGCTCGTTGTAATCTCTTTATTTGAGTCAGGATAAATGTAGATTTTTCTTTCAAGCTGAAGTATATGTCCTAAGCCTGATTAGTACTGGTACTAATCAGGCTTCATAAACATGCTCTCAAAGACTAATAATATGTTCTTAGAGTTGTTCATTTTTTAAAAATTCTTTTAAGATGGAATTGAAAGGTAAATTGCTGCATAGCGTACTACCCTTGTTTACAGCTTACAGTGTAAAGTAAGCCTATTGATCCTCCTGACATTTGAGCAAGTCAGAGGAAAATGTTTATAAATGGCAAGGTTAACAGATGCATTTTTTGTCTTGTGTAGACATGAGAGCAGCAGTACATTGATTATGCCAAATCTGTTACATTCAATAATCCCCAAACTCAAAGTCCTTAGCACTTCTAGGTTGTGTTTGAGACTGCTGTGGCCTCCAGGGCGGATTTGATTTCTGAGTCTTAATGTGTAAGAAAGAGCGTATTCACAGTGACTGACTATTCTCTATCTGTCTTTCTTTTACTTCAAATTTAGAAAGGCCACATTTGCTTGTCCAGCCCTGATTGGTGGGGGAAGGCAGAATCCATTCACGCTCACTTCCACAGCTATGGCTAATTTAGACTCATCAGTTAGATGAACAGTAATACTGCTAACCACTGCACCACTGTGAAACCTGTGACATTAATCCCTTGTTTTGCACATTAAAGTCAGTTTAGAGATCTTTGTGAAAGCTTCTACATTTATCAACATGTGTTTTGCAAAGACTTGTACCTCTAAAGAGAGCTGTCATATGAGTCAGTGTCAGTTGATGCTGAAGGGTACAAATTTGAATATGGAAAATTCTGGGGGTGTGGAGTTAGAAACAGTTGAACCTAGAAGACCTTATATTTATTGCTAGTTTCTGAAATGATTTCTGTTTATCCCTTAGGAAAATACTCAACCATAACTCTGATTAGAGGTTTCTTCCTGTTTGAAGGAAATATTTCCTTCCCACTCTAAATAGCTGGTGCTCAGAGGGAAAATAGTTGCTTTGGTCTATATAACTGTAAAGTTTGGATCCTATAGTGGCCTAAGACAACTGTTGTTATTGTTTTGTCATATTATCAATTGAAATTAATTGAACTGAATTTATAATTAAGCTGTTACTGCCTAAATTGCACATGCACCTGGATTTGGAGCTTTTTTTTTTTATATATAGATCATCATGACTCTGTTATAGGAGTGTAAGTATAATTTTTGGGGTGTCCTCTTTTAACAAGATTGATATTTGTTCCAAATCCTTCACCTTAATTGTCTTTATTTTACCTATGTGTTGTTGTGTAAACACAGTTCTGTAGCTGTTTGCCACTTTCTATACTTGTAAATGTGTCATAGGACATAAATGTAACTGTATCAAAGCCTCAGAAAAACCACGTGTTTATTTAACCATTTTCTCACAGTGACTTTGGACCGTTTTCCTGTTAAGCACACTGCTGACAAGGCCAAAAACAGACCTGACTAGCTGACTTCAGTGTGCGTTCGGGCTGTGTGCAAGTGTGTGTCTGCACATACATGTTTTTACTTGCTTGCGTGTGTATCTCTACATATGCTGAGTGAGGTATGTTTGTGTGGAAAAGAGAGAAAAGTATTCCCAAGGAAGACATAGTGGGAGAGAAGGAAAGAGAACATCTTCATACATGAAAGCAGCAAGTGATGGAATCTTAAATGAACTCTCAATACTCCCTTTAAACATCCTCCTCATCTTCATCCTCAATGGGATCTGTCTTTCATCTATTTTTTTTCTCTTTTTCCCCAGTTTGTCTTTTTTTTTCTCTCCTCTCTCTCTCTCTCTTTCTCTCTCTCTTTTTATGTCCCCTCCCCCTTGCTGAGATAGTGACATTGGGCTAAAGTGGGACAGAGTGTAGGGGGGGCATTGAGGCAGAAGAGACAGAGAGACAGTCATGAAGGGAGGGAGGTAGGAAGAGCTGCTGCTGCTCTGCTGTGGTGCCCTCACCCCACACCTTCCCCCAGTGCCGCTTCCTCCGAGAACGTACCTCAGGCACTCCTGGACCCTCAGGCCTCCTCACGACGTCTGAGGGACCCGCTTTTAGCATGTCACCACTACTCCACTCCTATCTGCAACATCTGTCTCTGCAGCTCTTTTGCCCCCCATCATCCTTTATGCCATTCTCCTGCTCTGGCTCCTCCTCCTCATCTTCTTTTGGGTCTTTGTCGCCAAGATGCCCAGCAACAGTGGTGAGGGCGCATCCTCACGGTGGCACAGGCAAACGATGAGGGGGTGGAGGCCACGGAAAGGCATGCGTAGGAGAATGGCAGGCCATCTCCCTCCCTCCTTCCCCTCCCTCCCGCTCCTCATGCAAGGTGCACTCATCCGCACACAGGCCTTGCTCCCCGGTGACCCCCTGCTCCCTGAGATTCAGTATGTGTCACTGCACGCTTGCTTACATGCTGTGGCACTGTAGTACTCCCACTGAGGACAACATGGCTTTACAAAGGGCAAGGCTTTATTGATTTGTGTGAGAGAGTTTATCGCATGTGTGTGTCAGTACACTCGCCGTTCTCTCCTTTTCATGTCTACAGGAGGAACACTGCAGGCAGCACTGAATGTCCAGATACACATACGAATATACTGTACATTGTTGTTGAATTTACACAAGCACACAATGGAATCAAGTTCAATAGCTAAACAGAAAGTCCAAGTGGTGTTTTCAGAGGATCCATGATCAGTCTTTTCCCTGTTTGCCTTGTCTTCCCTTTCATAATTTATGACAATCAAACAAAAGGGACCGGCGTGTGAAATTAGACCCTTCATGCACCGTTGTTTTTGTGTTTTCTACGGCAGAAATAAGGTCACGCTGTAGTAGAGTTTACTTTGCGCTGCTGTATGTGTGTTTATAATGCATTAGATATGTCCTGTTATCATTCTCATGACTGGTGAGCTTGTCTATATCTATTATCTATGAGACTAAATAATTAAAGACAAAAGCAACACAATGCACCACATGTTGACAAGTCTAGCGTATGTGTTTGCTTGAGTGTCAGTGACCGAATTGGATCCTAGATAAAGGCAAATGAAGTATTTTTTACGGTAGTGTGTGCCGTGTTTGCATGTGTGCTGTAACATACAGAACCATCATTTTAAGAGGAAAAGACGATCTGGGGATATCATGACGATTTTGTCTTAGTCTGCATTACTTTTTTGTTTCTCTTCATCCAGATATTACATGACTACCTCCATCTTGCTGCTTGAATATTTATG
This sequence comes from Pelvicachromis taeniatus, assembly GCA_015108175.1. NCBI lineage: Eukaryota > Metazoa > Chordata > Actinopteri > Cichliformes > Cichlidae > Pelvicachromis > Pelvicachromis taeniatus. Next base: position 35,299 of record VURO01005719.1, read on the forward strand.
GCCATTCCAATTAAGGTTTCTTAACTGTGTTAGAGGCCTTTAACCATTGCAGAGGGTAGTCTGAGATGAAAATGTGGGGGTGGGCTGATGATAAAACAGATTCTCCTTCTCTGTTTCTTTCGGTTTGGATGAATGCATATTTTCATTTCCTTTATTTGTTTTTCTGTCTTCCTTTCTCTTTTTCTATTTCTTTATTCCCAAGCATGAGTTGTTCAGAGAGGGTGAGGGGTGTGTGGGCGTATGGGGTGTCACCTTCTAACAACAAATATAGAAAGAGAGCGAAACAGAGAGACAGCAGCAGGAAGAGAGAAGTATGGAGAAACCAAGGAAACAGATACTGTGAGAGGGAAAGACAAAGAAAACAGAAGACTTGGTGGTGGTGGTGTTGGGGAGGGCAGCAGCTGGCATTTGACGGTGAAGCATGCCTTTTTAATGAGTGCATTAGTCCTCTGAATACCTATCCTCAGATCACTGCATCACATTGAACCTGGAAAGCAGACTGAACAAAGGAAGAGAGGAGGATGTGAAGGTCAAGGGTTGGGGCTGAAAAACCAGAACACTTGTAGAGAGATAAGAATAGAGTAAATGTGTATCTGTGCTTCCTCTTCAATTATTCTGCTTCTAGTAACTGCGTGTGTCCTACACTCATGCAGAGTCAAAGAGGCAAAGTCTATAAAAATTCACACAATTCTTCTTTAATAACCTTCTTCTGCTATTTTGACATAACCTCTCTTTTTTTCTTTTTTTTTTAAAAGTTTTTGTCTGCAATGGAGTCAAAAAAAAGGTGGCAGTAATATGCCGTCCTTGTAGGTCTTTCTATGTCTGGCTTGTTCTCATAGCACTTAACTATTACAGACTACTTTGAATGTGAATAGAAAGGAAATAGGAGCAAGCATCATTCATTTCATACTAGAGAGAGCAAAAGGGAGAAAGAGGGGGGGCTCAGATAGGGAAAGAGCCTTTTGTTGGTACGTGTAGATTTCCCTTTGTCAAACACATGCCAATTCTTAAGCCCTAACAGAGGAGAGGAGAATAGGAGAATGATAGCAGCAGAGAAAAAGATGAAAGGAAAAAGGGCGGGTTGGAAGGCGGGAGTGGAACAGAGGGGAGGGGAGCAGTATTGATTTGACACTAAGGGAATCACACCACAGCGCTGTTCATTTTCATTTATCTGCCCTTGTAATGGGTGTGTTAATATGGCAGGTTGGGGAAGAGGACAGGAGGGGATTTAGGAGGATGAGAGCATTTTATTAGAATCCAGTCTTTTTTATCCTTTCCCTCAGCTCACCAGAAAACCGTCTTGCATACATGCACATGTGCACATACCACATGCATGTACAAACATGTCAAGGTGCAAAAAGTAAAATTTCGATGCTCCCCGAATGACAAATCATAACAATAGCCATAAAATCCAAAGGAAATCCAAAAAGTAGCCAACAGTCCATCCCCAAATGAGGTCAGCTAAGTTTAACTTAACTTAACTCACCTAATCTAACACTTAGAGATCTGTATAGACATAGGCTAGACTATGAGACACAAAAAGGGGAACACTTATACAAACAATAATGAAAGTCCTAATATAACATAGCAAGTCAACAAAACATTTTTTTATACCAAGATTAATGCATTAACATGCTTGTGTTGTATAAAAGCCCTCTCACCCAGCTAACTAGTTCTTTGGAGCTCAGTGGACAACAAAAAAACAAGTAAGTATTATTAATAAAGAAGACATAAGGCAGAAGCTGTTTATAAAATGTGTGCACTCATACTGGAAAACAAAGGTCATAAATTTCCTAAATAAAGGTAATATTAAAATAAGACTATGTGCTATTATGTAAATATGTTTGTGTGAAAGATAACTACTAAATAAAAAAAAATACTAATACTGAAGGATGGCTGACGGAGCCGACACATAATGCTTTTAAATGTGAGTGAAAGTGGGGTCACTGCATGTTAGGTCTGAATGGACTAAATAATAATGCTAAACAATGCTCTATTTTGTGTGTGTGATTGTGTGTTCTTGTATGTCTAGTTCTACTTGACTTGTCTACTTGAGATTTAGGCAGCAGGATTAAGGACATTTGTAGAAAATAAGGAGAATTTCGTCAGTCTTTACTTTTCACCCAGGCAGCAAAGTGGTTCGCACAGTTACCTCATAGCTAGCAAGGATGACCTGGGTTTAAATCCACAGTCTAGCTGGAGCTTTTCTGTATAGACTTCTGCATGTTCTCCCTGTGCTTGCATGGGTTCTGTCTGGGTATTTTTCTTCTTATTCTGAGTGCTTGTCTGTCTCTCTGTTTGTTCTGTGATCGACTGGCAGCTAGGACAGACTCCAGTCCCTTGTGACTCTGAATTGGATAACTGGAAGAAAATGGATGGATTTACTTTCTAACCCACCTTCTAAGAGCTGGCTGCGGGTTCTTGGTTTTAGAGTATAAATTACAATTGGGTTGGGTCAAGTTATAGTTATGGTTAGGTGTAAGGGGCTAGGAAAAATACATTATGTCAATAAGGGTTCTGTCTCTCTCTCTGTGTGTGTGTGTGTGTGTGTGTGTGTGTACAAGGAAGAAGCTTAGATACAGTATGAGCAGCTCAAATGAAATAGCTTTTAGTAGACCTTCCCAGTGCCTCCTTGAAATCAGCCATAATGGGCCCTTGGTAATTATCAAATAAATTAGCCAGGGGAAAGAGTGCGAGAGTAGGAGGAGAAGGGGGAGGAAGAGGGAGGGATCAGGGCTGACTCCTTTCATTCTTTTTCATTCTCATAGCTGTCGTTGCCTGTTAAAATGCTTTACCTAAATTTATATTATTTTGTCAGACAGGCATCTTGGTATAATTTAATACTTTTGTTATGCAAATACATGTTGGTTTTTATTGTAGTTTAGGGCATGTTTTCTTTCTTTATTATGGTGTTCATCAGCTAAGATGGATTGATAAATTAAGGATTAGCACGCCTCCAGTAGGATAACAGGTTAAAGAAACCATTGATTTTCAGTCCTTTTCTCCCCAAACTCGTATTATTTAAGATCTGAATTAATTCAATATTCTCATTAAATACTTTGTTCTTTACATAGTTTAATGTGCTGATAACAAAATCACACAAAAATTACCAATGGAAATCTCATTTAGCAACCAATGGAGGTCTGGATTTGGAATGACACTCAAAATTAAAGTGGAAAAACACACTACAGGCTGATCCAACTTTGATGTAATGTCCTTAAAACACGTCAAAATGAGGCTCAGTAGTGTGTGTGGCCTCCCCGTGCTTGTATGACCTCCCTACAACGCCTGATGAGGTAGTGAATGGTCCCCTGAGGGATTTCCTCCCAGACCTGGACTAAAGCATCTGTCAATTCCTGGACAGTCTGTGGTGCAATGGAGCAAGACTTTTGTGGCCTGTTAGAGGTCATTTTGCAGGGTTCTGGCAGTGCTCCTCCTGTTCCTCCTTGCCCAAAGGTGGAGGTAGTGGTCCTGATGTTTCCTATGGCCTCCTCCACAGCTCCTAAATGACTGGTTTGTCTCTTGGTAGCTCCTCCATGCTCTGGACACTACGCTGACAGACACAGCAAACCTTCTTGCCACAGCTTGCGTTGATGTGCCATCCTAGATGAGCTGCACTACCTGAGCCACTTGTGTGGGTTGTAGACTCCGTCTCATGCTACCACTAGAGTGACATCACCGCCAGCATTCAAAAATGACCAAAGCATAGGTACTGAGAAATGGTCTGTGGTCACCACTTGCAGAACCACTCCTTTATTGAGGATCTCTTGTTAGTTGTCTATAATTTCCACCTGTTGTCTATTCCATTTGCACAACAGCATGTGAAAGAGATTGTCAGTCAGTGTTTCTTCCTAAGTGGACAGTTTGATTTCGCAGAAATGTGATTGACTTGGCGTTACATTGTGTTGTTTAATTGTTCCCTTTAGTTTTTTGAGCAGCGTATTTTTGTGTCTGTACACTAATACAAGGCGTACACTTCATATTGCATTTACCCTTTAAGAACAAGAGACATTTTTTATCTATAGTTCCCCATTTCCAGGCCCCAAAGTAGGACAGGTATATGCCAAGTATGTTCAAGTGGCTGCAAAAGCAAAATAAACCAGTATACATTTTAGCACTAATCAACTCTGAAAAACAAAAAAGCTACAGAAACAACAAGTGGATGATCGCAGAATTATTTCCTTTGTGAAGAAATACTCCTTCACATTATCTCACCATGTCAAGAACACGCTCAAGCAAGCAGGCATATCACTGTCAAAGTCGACTGCATTCATGAATGTGAACACAGAGGACATAGAAGAAGGTGTAAACCACTGGTTACACTCAGCAACAGGAAGGCTTGATTAGACCAGAAAACATGTAAACGAGTCCATACAGTTTTGAAAAAAAAAGAAGACAAGATTAACTTGTACAAGCTGTACGACCACAATACATCATCTGTCAGACATAGAGGAGGCAATGTTATGGCATGGGCGTTTATGGCAGCCTGTGGAACCAGGTCACTAGTGTTTATTGATCATGTGATTGCTGATGAAAGCAGCAGAATGACTTTTAAAGTGTACAAGGCAGTACTCTCTGCTCAGATTCAGCCAAATGCTACAAAAGTGATTCAACGGCGCAAATAGATAATCACCCATAAAATCACCATAAGGCAAAAGCAATCAAAGAATTTGTCAAGGTAAAAGAATATAATATTCCTCTATGGACAAATCAGACAGCCGATCTCAACTCAACAGATGATGCTTTTCAGTTATTAAATAGAAAAAATGGATGCAAAAAGGCAGCTGCTTTAAAGGCCTAGCAGAGCATCTCAAGTGAGGAAATGCAGAATTTTGTGATGCTCATGGGTTCATTGACTGCAAAAGATTTCCATCCAAGTGTTAAAAGCAATCTATATTTTAAAATTATGCTAGTTTGTCCAATTAATTTGTAGCCTCTGAAAACAGAGGACTGTATAAAAATGGCTAAGCATTTTGAAGCATGCTTAGCCATTTGAAACCCTGTCTGTGACAACACATACACACAAAGTAGACATCTCTCATTTTCACTGTAGAATACGTGACAGCTTATGTGTGTCTGTAAGAGAGATTGACCATTAAAAGTAGCATTGTAATGATGAAGGGTAGATGGAGACGAATTGAATGGAGAGAGTGGAAAAGAAAAGGAAGATAGAAATGAGAAGGTAAATCAGGAGGAGGTGAATAAATAAGGAATGTGTAGGTGTACTCCACTGTCTGTTCATTGCTGCGACACGCTGTAGTGAGGATGCTCACCACAAACACACACTCGCAGTTTGTTGAGTGCACTTTGCAAATGTGGATTGTAAGACAGTGGGAGTAAGAATGGTGTAGCTCGTTAGACAGATTGTGAGTGTCTCTCGCTGTGTGTGTGCGTGTGCGTGTGCGTGTGCGTGTGTGTGTGTGTGTGTGTGTGTGTGTGTGTGTGTGTGTGTGTGCGTGTGCGTGTGTCTGTGAGCACATGCATTTCTGAGAAGTCCATTTGTGCAACTACTGGCCTGTATTGTACCAAATCTGCAGTCCATTTAGCCCAAAATCTGAAAGGCAAACCTCGATGTTATCAGTGTTTTTGTTAACTAGTGCAGGCTAAAAAATAAAGTGACAGGATGCACAGAGAAATGTGGTGAACTCCTCTGTGGCCTATAGCCCAGACTTGTGAATCAATTACAGATCCATTCAGCAGTTCCTTTCCTCTCCTCTGATCTCGTTTGCCATCATTTAAATGGCTGATTTCGTTTTTACCTCTAATGAAGGGTATTGTGCGCGCGCACACACACATAGACACACGTGCACACGAGATCACACAAAACGCACACTTGCACGTCGCTGTGTGCTACCGCAGCGCCCCCTACCCAGCTGTTATCACGTGAGTGCACGGGCCCTAGCAACAGCGAGCGAGAGAGTGAACAAAAAAGAGAGATCCTGGCGAGAGCAGGGGACAGGGGAATGGGTAAAGAGAGGGAGAGAGAAAGAGATGAGAGGGAGGGGGGAGCTGTGGAGCATTAATAAGTGATGAGTCCAACAGTGTGAATTGCTGTTAGTTAGCATTGCTGCAGCGCTGCCTTCATTTGCATGGCAGCGCCGAGAACAAACCCCCTTACTTACGCCATTTCCTCTCTCGCTCAGTGTCTTTCCGAGTCATGTTTGTTTTCTTTTTCCTTTTCTTTTAATTTTTTTTTTTTTTTTTGTTTTTTTCTCTCTCTCTCTTTTTCTTTTCTTTTTTTGTTTTTTTTTTTTTTTCTGTTTTGTTTTATTTGTTTTTATTTTTTTCTT
>VURO01005719.1:55712-113574 GCA_015108175.1 Pelvicachromis taeniatus
CCATTAAACCCCCCCCCCCCCCCCCCCTTCCCCCCCCCCCCCCCCCCCCCCCCCCCACCTCCACCTCCACCAACAACAACCTCCACTTCATCCCCCACTCCAAACCACCACCATCACCTCTGCCGGTATCCATGGTAACACTCTTTTTCCCCCTGTGGATGGGGCTCTAATTAGAGCAGCTATTATGGGCTGGTTTTAACAGGGCAGGGTAGGGTGGAGTGGAGGGGTTGGTAGGGGGCACAGGCGGCTGCAGAGTGGGTAGTGGGCTAGTAGGCCGGGCTGTAGAAGCTTTTGGGAGTGAAGGCTTAGATGAAAGACTCAAGAAATCATGTTTTTGATCTCCCGCAGTCTCACAGACAGTTGGACTACTAGTTTACCAATCAGACTGTCAGTTGAAAATGATAGATTCTGAACCATGCCCAGTCTAACACAGTCTTTTTTATCTCTTCACTGTTTTTCTCATTTCACCTCTTCTCCCTTTGCACTGCTCACTCTCCCACTCCATGTCCTCGAGATGCCCCTGAATCTTCAAAACTGTGTGTCTGCCCATATCCTCACTATGGTTTCACATCTGACGCCGTCTCTCTTTTCTATACTTCATTTATTCATATCTGCCTAAAATCTGTGTCTTCACCTTTTACTCACCCTGCTCATTTAAACAACCCTCTAACTGTTTTCATTCATTTTTTCTTTATTTCCATTCCCTCTTTGCCTTATACTGACTTCTCTCTATATACCCTTTATTTCACCCTGCTGCCTGTCCTTGCCTTTTTATGTACTCTTGCCTTTTCTATTTTACACTCTCTTTCATCTACACATTCTATCTCTTTTACTTATCTTCTTTTATTTCATTTCACTATTTCTCCCATACTTTGTCTCTGCATATCTATTAACCTGTACTTTCCCACTATACCTTGGACCTTGTATTTTTCTAATTTGTTTTTCATTATTTTTTTGGTTATTTCATCCTATTTCTCTGTCTTTTCTACCCGTCTCAGTTCCTCCACTGATCCAGCCATTTGACTTTCCTCCAACTTCCATTGGTAAATTGATGTACATTGCCTGCGTGGTGTCGTCTGGAGACATGCCCATACGCATCACGTGGCGCAAGGACGGCCAGGAGATCGTGCCCTCTTCGGGCATCACTATCGACACGAAGGAGTTCATGAGCTCCCTGCAGATATCCAAGGTGTCGCTCAAGCACAATGGCAACTACACCTGCATTGCCAGCAATGATGCTGCCACCGTCAGCACAGAGAGGCAGCTCACAGTTACAGGTAAGAAAAGAAAGAGCACAAAAGAGAGAATATGAAAGAGATATTTAGAAAGGGATGAAGGACCAACGGAGGAAAAAGGAGCACTTCAGAGATTTGGTATTCCACTTAAATAAAGATGGAGGACCTGGATGATAAAAATAAAAATGGTCAAAAATCAAACAGAAATCAAGTAGAACTGATTAGCACTGGATCTTTTACTTGTAATATTCCAATACCTTTCTGGTTTAATGCCACACTTTTCAAAACACAACACAAAACAAAAGATAAGATTTTTAAAGTATTACAAGACCTCTTCACATCCCCTAAATAGCATTAGATTTTTCTCTCTTTGTTATAATTATAAATTAATCATCAGTGCATTAACACTTGAAGAATGGTCTATGTCACCTCTTACAAAGCCTCAAATATGCCTCAAAACTTCTCAAATATGAGATGAGATGGTGAAAAATTACAGTAAAAAGTGTAATCTCTACGATGAGAGGGCGCAGTGATACTTGATTTGAAGGCACTTAAACGGCATGGTTTAGGTGACTGAATAGTTTGATGAGTTTAAAATGTATATGAATTATATTCCATGGCCTTTGCAGTCTCGTTTCAGTTGATTAACTTGTTAAACAGTGCTCTCCATCATCATCAGCTATCAAAATTTCAACTGAGGTCTCAGCTCTTAGTATATGTTAGGTTTTTAAATTCATACTCATCTGTATTTCCTCACTAAACATTATAGTTTATTGAAATAACAACAGAAATATCATTCTCATGTTTAATATTCTCCAGTGCCTCCTCGGTTTGTGGTGCAGCCCAACAACCAGGATGGGATCTATGGAAAGTCAGCTATCCTGAACTGTTCTGTTGATGGATACCCTCCTCCTAAGGTCATGTGGAAGCATGCCAAAGGAGCATTAGGTACATGAGTTTTATATGATCCTAAATTCTTTATTTATGTACTGTGATGTGCCTCCGTCAGCTGTTCTCTGCACATTGTCGTATCTATTTATCTATCTTAGCTACATCATAATCTCATGTTCTTTTGCGCACTCTCTCTCTCTCTCTTTGTCCAGCGGGTATTGGGAACCCACAGCAGTACCACCCTGTGCCTCTGACGGGCCGTATTCAGATCATGAATAATGGCTCTTTACTTATCAGACATGTCCTGGAAGAGGATCGGGGCTTCTACCTCTGTCAGGCCTCCAACGGCGTAGGCTCAGACATCAGCAAAAGCATGGTCCTCACAGTTAAGAGTGAGTATACAAACTTGCACTGGTTAATTGGAGATAAAGTATCAGAATTTCAGGAGTTGGACCACGCCTCTAAACACGCTCCTTCCGGTTCTCATCTACATATGTTCCCCCAGTTCTACAAGCTGTTCGTTCTCGTTCACGTGCCCCACCCTCCCTCCCCTTTTCAATTCTTTAACTTCTTCACTTCTATTTAGTACATGGGGATCTGCCAGGCCCGAGAGGCCCAGGCCCACCGCCAGTCGTCCCCTTCGAGGCCTTCCCCAAACCGCAGCACAATTCATGTCCAAGCCATTCACCTTTACCTACTAAAACGCTGTCAAACCTAAAGCGAGGACGTGGGCCCAGCTAGTGAATGTAGCAGGGCATGACTTCTTCACTACCCAGACGACTGCAGTGAGGCCATCTAGGATGCTCCAGTGCTCCCTCTTTATTGGTCTTCATCCACATGCACTCACTAACCGTGTCAAAATAATGACCCAGCTCGCAACACACCATCATAGACTAGAAGAGCAAAGGTGACCGTGGACATAAGTGAAAAAACATACAGTATAGAACGAGAAAAAAGTGTGTGTGTGACTCTGCGATAGACATTGACAAAGCAAGCACCACAGCGATTGATCTTTTGACTCTTGGGATCTGTCTACAGACGATCAAAACGACTTTGAGCTTAACTATTATCTGCAATCAATCTCTTCAACCTGCCCTCAACGTCAGTAACACCCTATGTAATGCAATGTGAAACTCCACAGGGAGAATGTGTACGCAAACACACACAGACACACTGTCAGCATCTGGTAGAGCGTTATATGATGCCAATATATTTTTTAGTATGCAGTACACTGACCTTGACTAAAAATCTGTAATCACGACAGAGATGTCAAGGCTTAATATTCTGGCACCTTTTGACACTTGTACACACAGACACATATAACAAGCTGCACATAAATCTATCTACTAGTTTCATCATGTTTTTCTATCACAGGGTAACCCACCCCCCACCTCCCCTCCCTTTCTCTTTCTCGCTCCTCTTCTGGTGTTAGTGTTATTGATTGAACCGTTCCTCTCCTCTGCCTCCCTCAATTCTGTCTGTTTCACTCAGCGGAGAGGGAGGAAAAGAGGAAAAGAGGGAGGGTGAGATGAATAAGTGATGAAAACAAAACAGCAGAAGCCTCCTCAGATCGATACTTTGTGTGTGTGCAAATGAGCGCGTGTGCCCGTGTGTCTGTTGGGGAGAGAAGATTGAGTGTGTAAAGGGATTTTGTGTATAGAGTGTACACGAAAGGTAGAGTGTATCGTTTTTGCCTCTTCATTCACCTAGACCCCAGTGTTAACTATTGGAGAATGAGGAAGGAGGTTTATTGACTTTACCTCATTGACCACAGCTCTTCATTACTTTACTGCAATGGAACTTGGCTACTCTGAACTCCACCTTTTTCAGCTGCCAGTTATCCCACCTTTCTCCTTTCTGCTCTTTCCCTTTTTTCTGCTTTTCCACTTAAACCCTGCTTATTATCTACTTACTCTTTCTTTTCCTTCATCCCTCCCCCCTCTTCTGTCATCTGACATCCCTCTCATCAATCTGTTTACTGTTACCATTTCTGCCTGCTTCACCCCATTTATTCTTGCCTTCTCTTCATCTCACACTCCATTTCCCGTCTCCTTCCAGTCCCGGCAATGATCACCAGTCACCCCAACACGACCATGGCTAAAAAGGGTCACTTGAAGGAGTTGAACTGCACAGCCAGGGGAGAATGGCCCATCATCATCCGCTGGGAAAGGGGTGACACCGTCATCGACCCTGATCGCAACCCCAGATACTCCATTACCACCAGTCCCAATGAGAAGACTGATGAGGTGTTGTCTACACTCAAGGTAAAAAAAAAAATTATATGGTAGAAGATCTAGATCATTTCTGATGAAATGAGACATTAATGCCTCACTGACTCTTATTCAGTTGACAAATGTATGAGCTTTAAATCTTTCCTTTTGATGTACTTTTTCCACACCCGGACTTCAACCCTGTATTTTTCAACATATTACCCGACAGCACTGTATGTGTGACCACCAATGACAGACTTAATTTAGACATTAAAAGGTCTTTGTCCTCCCAGCTCCACACCATAATATCCCTGTAATGTCTGATTGCACTCATGGGATAGTAAGGTGCAACTTCAGACACGGTCCAAAATTGATTTTCCAGAATTTCCAGAGTCCATGTGTGAAAACAGCTGTAACTTTCACCATGCAAAGCAAACTATTTGGTGCAGTGTCAACTTTTGTATATTTCTTGTCTGTGCTTTATAGCGTTAGGGTTAAGATTAGAAAGGTGATAGCAAAACCAGTTTGTGTATTAAAATTGTGCTGGCCACAAATTTAGCAATCAGTTGGTGTAAGAGAGATTAATTTGTTATTAAATTAATTTATCAGAACATAAGATTGGATATTCTTTATTTACCCCAGATTCAAAACAGAAATTTTAATTCTCAATTTCTCTATGTCTTAATTTTGCTCTAACACACCGTGGCAGTCATAGCTGCTACATGTTGCCTCCTAATTTATTTAAGACGGAAATCCTGCACTGGCCAGTCTCAAATGAAAGCACAGAACTTTTATAGCTTGCTGATGCCGTGTTTTTTAGATATTAACAAAAAGTAATGGAGGAGATGCATAAACGAGGAGCAACTTTGTGTTCACTGAATTCAGAGAAGGTCACAACCTCACAGATGATTAAGTGTTTTGTATGTTTTGTTGGTTTACGTGTACCTCACTCGCCAACCAAATGTTTTTTAGGCAAAAACGGATTCTTGGCACTTAAACTGCTGTGGGTGCCGAGTGTACAGGTGTCTATTTTCTGTTAAACCTTTCAGTGAGGTGAACAGAGTCACCTAAATACCAAACAAAACATGGTCAAGCAAAAATTGTCACCAAGGCACTTCTTCGTCAAAGCTTTGCACAGTTTGGCTATGCAGACATAGAGTTGTTTGTCTCTTTAACATTTTTTTCTTTGTACCTTTCTAACTTCAGCTCAAGCCAGCAGAGCGTGAGGATTCAGTCTTCTTCTCTTGTCATGCCATCAACTCTTACGGAGAGGGACGAGGCCTTATCCAGCTCACTGTGCAAGGTAAGCAGTCATGTGCAAATGCATGTACCATGTACCATCCTCGCTTTAATTGCATAAAAGCTACAAAACCATGCTCTTCTTTCTTTACCTTTAACTTGTCTTTTATTTGGTCCTTTTTTTCCCTCCCTTTTCATGCCTCCTTTTTGTTCACTTTGTCGAATTTTAAATCTCAGAGCCTCCAGATCCTCCAGAGCTAGAGGTGCGAGAAGTGAAAGATCGTAGCATGAATCTCAGGTGGACACAGAGATTTGATGGGAACAGTGTAATTACATCCTACGATATTGAATACAAGAACAAGACAGGTGAGTAAAAGTCAAGTCGGGTGATTTGTTTTATTAATATATTGCAAAAGGAGTTGACCCTAAAAATAGCAGTATATTCTACACTGTATATGTATAGATTGAAAATTGCTAGGCTGTTTGTTTTATTTGACCCTCTTTATTTGAAGCTATTTGAAACTGAATGCCAACAGCATTCCCAACTCCATCCAAAGTGTTGAAGTAGTAAAATGCGTTAATCTGTTTTGTCAGATTCCTGGGAACTAAAGCATGCCACACGAAACATCTCTCCAACCAACAATCAGGCCAACATAGTGGATCTTCATCCCGCATCTGTCTACAGCATTCGCATGTACTCCTACAATGCTATAGGCAAGAGCGAGGCTAGCAAGGAACTTACTATCAGCACAGAGGAAGCGCGTAAGTCTTTTGACAGCAGTGTTTTGTATTCGCATGAATGTAGGGAAATATTTTACTATGGCTTGTTGTATGAGCAATTAGCATTTGCATGTGTTATGTCTCTGACATCTGTCCTTGACTAATCATTTTGTATTGAATGCTGGTCTCTATAAAACTGAAAGAAACCGCTTTTGATCTAAATATTCAAGAAAAAATACAAAACGTGGAAACATTAAAGTTGCACAATGTTTTTCTAACATTAGTGAAATGCCTCCACTCAGTCCCATTGTCTCGCTTTTTATAGAGCCTGATGGTCCTCCAATGGATGTCATCCTGCAGCCTGTGACATCTCAGAGTATCAGGGTTACATGGAAGGTAATGCATTTCAAGGATCTGTCTCCTGACCATTTTTGTCTTATATTATTTTATCATTCTTTTTTCAGATATATGTATGGTGCCAATGTCATTACACTCTCTTGGAATATGAATATTGATTCTAATGTGAGAACATTTTTTTCTAATGGCAACCTTTAGGCTCCAAGGAAGGAGCTGCAGAATGGTGTCATCCGAGGTTACCAGATCGGTTACAGAGAGAACGGCCCGGGCAGTAATGGCCAGTACAGCATCGTGGAGATGAAGGCCACTGGAGACAGTGAGGTCTACACACTGGACAACCTGAAGAAGTTTGCCCAGTATGGTGTGGTTGTCCAGGCTTTCAACAGAGCAGGCACAGGGCCTTCCAGCTCAGAGATCAATGCTACAACACTAGAAGATGGTGAGCAATACATAACTGTGTCAACATGTGTGTAAAGGGATTTAATTGTCTGTACAAAATCAGTGTGAAATATCAACCTCTGCACTATTTCTCATGCCATTGTACTTTTTGCTTTGGCAGTCTGATCTCTTTCAAATCATGCCATGCTGTATAATCTCAAATTACTACATTCTTTCTGTTGCCTCAGCAAGAATGAATATTGGCTGTTGAAATTCCAACCCCACTTATAAATACCAACTACACAGATAACCTCATTACAGATTCATGTAAAGTGAGTGTAGACAGAGTGTAGATACTGCAATACATCCCGATCATTAGTGGGTAGAAGGGTTAATGCTGACTGGATGAATGACTAAAACACAAAAAGCACTTAGAGAGCAAAACCATCTTCGGAGGCAGGAAAGTGTTGCACAAGATTCATATTTTACCAAGCAAACACACTCAAGAATTGTTGATATTTAAAAAAAAAACAAAAAAAAAACGATGACCAAAATTGACCAACAAAAAGATAAAAATGTGCAACACTAGCTTAAAAGCAGTTTGTGAGAGATGGAAGAGGCTGGTGTGGTAAACTGATGGAGCAATTGCAATAGTCCAATGAATCCTTGTCCTTGTTTATTTTCCTGTGTTTAAATTTTGATCTATTTAGCTTTTCAACCAGACTTTCAGGGCTAAATTTTATGCTGCAAGGGCACCTTTTTTTTTTTATTTTATTCTACATTTATTTATTCATGTATTTATTTTTTATATAAAGCATTGGTTTCTATGCTGACTGCATTAATTGACTTTTGGCCACTGATAAAACAAATGAAAGCCACAACAAGTTCACAGTTGTTATGCTCAAAATTAGCATTATGGCAGTCGCTATTTAGGTAAGCAAATTGTATCCTGGTATATGATCTCTTTGACCATAATTTAAAAAAAATCAACATCACATAATTAAGGTATGCAATATCCAAACTGTTTACTGACAACATACATCAAAGAGAAGTATTGTAATTTTCTGATAGACATCTATACGAAGTTCTTTTTGCTTTCAACCATTCGAAAGAATGAAAGTTGACGCATCGCCTCTTTGGCAGCCTAGTCCAGTTTTTGGACTAGGCGGCTGCATCTACCATATGTTTACTCGATGAGTGTCAGTCATTGTTTTCGCTCAAGAAGACCCCTTAATACTGTCGTACTTTTTACGCTCTCATTTGTCTTTTCTCACTCTTTATTTCTTTAGCATTGGGCAGTTCATCTTCATGCTAAATTCAGACAGCCATCTTTGTTACATACTATCTTTCTCAATCTCCGTCACACATGTTTATACCCCCTACAAGCAAACACACATACACCAATCACATACATATTTGTCCTCCCAGTGAACAGTTGGCTAAGCCTCATTGGTCTAGAAGAGACAGAGCCCTCCAGTTCTTTCCTGTGGCTGTCACCGTGGCGACAGTGATATTGATGGCCATTATGATAATAGTGATAACAACAAGCATACTAAAAATAATTATAATTAGCTTGTCTCTCTGTTTGTCTCTCTCTCTTTCCCTGTGCTAGCTTCCTGCTGTAATTATCCACAGCTGAGCGCATTGTCTCCCTGATCCCTCTTTTCATCTTTTTCTGCCCTTCCCTTGCTCCCCTTGCTTTTAACTCTCTTCCTCCCTTCTTCCCCTGCCCATCACCCGCGTGTCCTCCTCCCTATAGTCCGAGTTCATCGTCGTTATTTTCTCCAAATTAATGCAGTCATTTATGTAAGTTTTTTTTTTATTTCTTTGTATTATTATTATTATTTTAAAACATATGTATAAGCAATCCCTATTAGAGACACCAATTTGAACCCACTAACCTTCTTGATCACATTTTTAATCTTATTTTGCTTCTGGTAAAGGTGGGAATGGGGTTATGTTTAGTTGCCTTCTCATTATTAAGATATGGAAGCTAAAGTTATTATTCATGCAAAACCATGTTTTGGTTTTCTGATCCTCCTTTCTCCTTTCCCTCCAGTCCTCCATCCTCCTCCCTCCTCCTTTCTCTTCACCAGCTGCAGAGAAATTCCCTGGTGGACTTGGCCCAATCCTCCTCTTTCATTGCACTGTCTTTCAGTCAGCACTCTTCCTCTCTTCCTGCGCTTCCTTCTCTCACAAGTTGACTTCTGTTCATCTTCAACAGTGGTCTTTATTCAAAGCCTGAATGACTCGTGGTCAGTGGTGACCAATAGAAAGGACACCTGGACTGGCAGGGACAGAGGGAGGCTTGTACAGAGAAAGAGAAATGGTCCTATACATCAGGCTTGACACATGGCATGGCCTTTTATCTATCATCTGTTTACTCACTTTAAGTTTGATATGGAAATGCATTTTAGTGGTTCTCAACCTCCTCAGGTACTCCGCAGCCACTGGTAGGTGGCGTGTGGATAATAAGGGAAAAGCATGGAATGAAAATACAAGCAATAAAGTACAAGCAATATGATTTTGTAAGGGGAAAAGAGTTTATTCATTTATACTGACCTTTATTTAAGTTAAACTCAACTTGGATCCTGTTTATGGTTACTCCATAAAATAAAAGAAGAAATTTGTGTTGTGAAGGGCATGAATTGTTTTTCAGTTTCTGAACATGCCAATAAAGGTTTTAGAACCACTCCCCTAATTTAATCCAGATCCACAGCATGGAAAGAAATCATCTTCTAATGACAAACCAGAAATAAAAAAGTAAATTATTCCTGGATTTTCTGCATTTTATCTTTGCATTGCACTCAGTCAAATGAGTTGTAATTGTTTTTCCACCATTCAATGAACAGACCTTTACTTTACTGAAACGGTGAAATACCCGAAGATTCACAGCTTGGATAACTCACCTGACCTTTTGTCCTCTCTCTTTGTCTTCAGTACCCAGTCAGCCTCCTCAGAATGTGCGAGCCATCTCTGTAACATCTGATGAAGCAGTTATCACATGGGCTGAGCCTCCAAGACTGACACTTCATGGTGTATTGAAGGGATATCGTGTGGTTTTTTGGGCTGTTTTCCCAGATGGAGGTGTGTTGAGGTTGTCTCGTCATCAAGGTTAAATCACGATCACTAAATGACTCATGTTTGCATTCTAATCTTCTCTTTGTCTTATTGTCTAACAGAGTGGGGTGAAATGCAGAACATCACAACCACCAAAGAGCAAGTGGAGCTGAGAGGCCTAGAAAAGTTTACTAACTACAGCATCCAAGTGCTGGCCTACACCCAGGCTGGGGATGGCGTCCGGAGCAACGTCCTTTATATCCAAACCCGTGAAGACTGTGAGTCCGTATTTTACTATCTTTGGACAAACAGATAAACTAAGTGATGAACTGACCTCCAGTAATAAGTCATTTGCTTTCCTCACATCTTTGGGGCAGGTCTAAGGTTTTGTTTTTTTTTCTTCTTGATTTAGGCAGCAGTGTGGGAGGCAGAGAGCCAGCGGGGGTAGAGGGGGTCTTTGTAAGGCTGAGGTTGCTGATTAAAACCTCTTTGTGCTCTGATGTGCCATTACCAGTGCTAATGAGAATTAAGAAGCCAAAAAGTGTGTGTGTGGTTAAGGACCCTAAGGGTGTCAGTCTGTGCATGCGGGTATCTGGAGGTGTGTGTGTGGAGATGGTTGGGGGTTAAGTCTGTCTGTTTGCAGGTGTATATGGCTTTGTGTTGGCGTGCATGCACGAGTGCGTGTGTGTATACATGCGCTATTGTTTGTGTGCAAGTCTACCCCGGCACCCAGCACAAGGAGAGGGATTAATTCTTTGTGGCTTAGAGAGAATTAATTTTGTGCTTACACTGGCGGTGCTGTGGATTACATCCGTATCCGCCTCTCCTCCACCTCCCTGGGGCCAGGCAGAGGAGAAGGCAGGCGTCTGGAGATGAAGAAAATGAGGGAGCGAGGGAGTGCAGGGGAGAGAGAGGGGAGCGGAGATTCTAAGAAGTGTCATTTCAGAAAAGGCCTTTATTCTCTTTTCACCACCATATCTCCATTTTATGAGCTGGCCCCACTGCAATTGCTATTCAAATATGTCTATTGTGTTAGTCTTTGTGTGTGCGTGTGCGAGAGTGTGCGTGTTTATCAGGGGCAAACTGAGTGTGTCTTTTTTCCCTGATGCGGGTTGACACTGTGTCCAGGGGCAACCTCTTCACAAGCGCTCAACGTTTTCTGTATTTTCCCTTTGCCCTCAGTTCTGTCCGCAGCACATGGAAAAGTGTTTGCTGTGCAATTGTGCAAACAGCCAGTTCTCAGTCTGTCGTTCTCTGCCTCCGTCTCTTACACGCATAAACATAGAAGACAGCAAGCATAAGAATATTGAAGCCCGGGATTAATTTTTCAGCCTTATATCTTGGGGACCACAGTATTTGTCTCTTTGAATGTGTGGTTACATGTGTTCAGTTCTGGATTTTATGTTAAGATTGCTATTTTGTTATAGATTCCAATGTTGTCAAGTTCCCTTTGACTCTAAATGAACTCATTTGTCATAATAATATTTACGTATTACACAAATACCTCTCATGTTAATAAATACTAATGTCTTATTCTGCTGGTGCTCTTATGGGGGCTGATGAGGAGGAATCTTTATTTGGGAACCTAGAGGTTGATGAATAAGGTTATGCAGGATAAGGCATTATTTAGGGCTTCATAAATGATAATAAAGAACCAATATACTTTGAGAACGTATAATACATTACTATATGCATGCTAGTATGCATATAGAGCAGCTAGTCATTTTCTTAAAACCATGATCTGTGCTCTATTAAATGGCAGAAAATACTGAAATATTCCTTTTGCATTTTCCCATAAGCCAGGCTATTGATCACGGGGGTTGTCTCTCTAATATTGTAGGGTTTTACCTAATAATATTAACAAGCGCTTCAAGACAGCTGTTGTGATGTATAAAAGAAAGCTGAATTGAATTCTGACTGCTTGTTTTGTCAAACCAATAGTCTAAAACCCAAAGATGTTCAATTTACTACAAATAATAAAAATGAAAGGGAAAACTACTTCTTGTTTACTGTAACCACAATGAAATATAAGCGGTTCACATTTTACTCAGCCCTCCATTTCTTTCTTTTTAGATCCCGGACCTCCAGCTGGCATCAAAGCTGTGCCCTCCTCCGCCAGCAGTGTCGTAGTGTCGTGGTTGCCCCCTCACAAGCCAAATGGAATCATCCGAAAGTACACCATTTACTGCTCCAGCCCCGGGTCAGGCCAACCGGTGAGTTACAAGAGGGGTGTAGAGAGTTTCAGGATAAACAAATGAATTAAAGTGGAAAAGTGCAAAAAGACCAACCCCAAGCATAGCTTGGTAATGAAGGGGACAAGATCCTATTTTCTATTCAGAAAATAGCTTCTGTTAAACCTTTGATATGTTGCCGAGATAAAACTCATTTGACTTAATTATAGCGTTTGCGTCTGTGTGTATGTGTGTGTGTGTGTGTGTGTGTTGGGGTGTGTTTTTGTGTGTGTGGTCTAGTGCTGCAGTCTCAGCGAGATACGTGTGTGAAATGAGCTTTCCTCATTCTGCAGTGTGTGTGCGTGCAAACTCACCCTCAAGCCTCATTTACATATCTGCGTCTCATCACGTTGCCAGGACAACCTCATCTGTTCATCAACGAGGGCAGAAAACAAGCCAAGAGCAAATACACACTCTAGCTTACAGACACACACACACGCACGCACACACACACACGCGCACACACACACACACACACACACTCATAAATGTATTACACGAGCGATATAGAGGCACATACATATATGCAACTCATGTTTCTGTAACAGTATGAATTTAAAGGCAAGAAATATATCCTGCTTGCATTCTTGAACACACACATGCATTTGAACACACACATGCATACATATGTACTACAGAAAAACTATATAAATATGTACTATATATATGCATCTTTTCCTTAGTATCCCTCATTCACAAATCACTCACACATGATCGATCTATCTATCTATCTATCTATCTATCTATCTATCTATCTATCTATCTATCTATCTATGTCTCTCTTTTTAAAGCCTCCATGCAGAGTTTGGCATGATTACTATGTAAATGAGTGCGACTGGAGAGAAGCAAGGAGGGATGGGGGGGTCAGACACACCGCACGGGGAGTACTTTTGTTCCTCTTTTCATTATCTCGCTCTATCGTTCCCCGGATCACCGCTATCTCCACGCCGGAGGAATATTTTAATATCCGTTACAGCAACACACACTCTGTCACTCTTCCCTCCCTCACTTCCTCCTAGCATCTACCCACCCACCCATACATCCATCCCACCATCTATCTATCCATCTCTCCATCCATGCTTCAGCTTGCAGTGGAGAGTATAGAGGCAAATGTGCAGAAGAAGATATTGACGCGTATGTGAGAGTCAGGGGTAGAAATGCTAAAACAATGTAAAATAGAACGGGGGGGCTGTATATTGGTGGATAAATGCAGGAAAAAGCAAGATGATGACCGATGACAGACTAATATAAAGATAGGGGGGGTGCACAGAAGGATGGTGCAGTGGGCTGAAGAATGGTTGGAGAGAAAAATAGAGAGAGCATCAGAGACAAGAGGGATGGATGATGAACGGGGAACATAGTGAAGTAATAAAAAGCTCAGTGGATTCCTTCATGGCGACCTGCTCATAAATGTGAAAAACAACATGAATACTGGAATGTGTTTGCACAGGATAAACCGTTGTGCAGACAGCAACCCAGCAGGCTAGGACAGAGCTCAGTAACGCTGCAGTGTCTTCACAGGTTTTACTGGTCTGGCACATTCGCTGACTGTTCATGCTATTTGACACTTGTATCGCAGTCTTCATTTCATCTGTGCATGTGTGCCTGTCAGTCACAAATGTAAGACAGTGTCAAACTGCTCGGGTGTAGTAAAATATGATTTAGAGGGTGGCGAGAGAATGTTTGGTGCTGCCTTACAGTGCACTGTGTGTGTGTGTGTGTGTTGAATTTTTGATTGTGTTTCTTTTTTTTTCATACTATTTATTGCTTGAGGCCAGCAGCACAGCAACAGCCAAAGTTGCAGGTGTGTGTATATATAGCTGACTGCTGGGATACCTGAGGAGTAGGTGAAGAGTAGGAGTTGAGGAAATACAGGTATAATTGGTGGGTAGGTGAATAGCGATTGGCAGGCATAAAAAGGAAATATTCTGTGTGTGTGTGTGTGTGTGTGTGTGTGTGTGTGTGTGTGTGTGTGTGTGTGTGTGTGTGTGTGTGTGTGTGTGTGTGTGTGTGTGTGTGTGTGTGTGTTAAGGGGACAGTGATGCGTATGTGTCTAGACAGGAGACACATGGCTGGGTTAAACACACTGCAATTACACATCCACCTCCAGGTCATGTATGCGGCTGTGTGTGTATGTGTGTGTGTGTATGCCTGTGTTTCAGTACGTTCATGCATATGTATTGGTGTGTATTCATACTGCTTGTGTGTAACCATTCTTCTTCCTCTGTCTGTTTGTGTTTCTTTCCTCTCTTCTCCCCTCGATCACTGCTGATGCCTGCAGTAGATAGGCCTCATTAGTGTATGACTGTTCATGATATCTCTGACTGACTCATTTGTCTGTCCCCTATTGTCTTCCTCTCTCATATCTCTGTTTGCCCTCCCCGAGGAGAACAGAGAAGGCGAGGGAGTGGGATTCACTTCCCCAATCCAACCCTCTCGCCTCTCTCTCCTCAAGCATCGCTTGCCTTTCTTCCTTCCCTCCCTCCAGCATCATCCTTTCATATCGTTTTGCCTTACCACATTACGATAAGCCTCAGAACCTCTCTAACTTTTATCCCATCTTGGCCTCTGTTTTACTGGTTCAGATTGAAGACGAAAATATAGGGTTTGGTTCACATTAAAATTATGTTCATTCAGTTCACCACTTCACTCCTGTCTCACCAAACAATCTTGTATTTGGCATCCCCCAAATTTTGCCTTGTGCTACCTTGAATATACTTTAGATTTTCTGAGAAATGCTAATAAACAAAAGGTAATGCTTTGATTTTATTTTTTATTTTGACAAGGGTATCATCCAGACTCTTTTTATTGTAATTGCCCATTTTGCCTTATCATGCAAAATGGGCACACCTTGTAAGTACAATATTGGAACTACTTGAATTCTTCATGACATAGATTCAACAAGGTGCTGAAAATATTCCGCACAGATTTTGGTGCATATTGACATGATGATATGACATAGTTGCTGCAGATTTGTCAGCTGCACATCTATGATGTGAATGTCCTGTTCTGTCACTTCCCATAAGTGCTCTGTTGGGTTGAGATCTGGTGACTGCAGGGGCCATTTGAGTACAGTGAAACCAGTTTGAGATTATTTGAGCTTTGTGACATGGCACTCTATCCTGTCTGAAGCAGCCATCAGAAGATGGGTACACTATGGTCATAAAAGGATGGACATGTTCAACCACAATACTCATCTAGACGGTGTTGTTTAAACGAAACTCAGTTGGTACTAAAGGACTGAAAGTGTGCAAAGAAAATACCCTTGCACCATTACACCATCACCACCAGCCTTTCCAGTAGATCAGCAGCTTCTAAAATCCTCAGACTAGCTTGTCTGGCACCAACAAACAAACAACTTTCAGAGTCACCTTTCTTCCCCATTCTGATGCTCGCTTTGAATTTCAGGAGGTCTTCTTGACCATGTCAACATGTCTAAATGCATTCATTTGCTGCCATTGGCTGATTAGATAATTGCAGTAAGAAGTAGTCGAACAGTTGTAATCAAGGGAAATTATTTTAGGACATTATCAATTGTTCTTCCAGATCAACAATCTCTCTTCTCATTTCGTTTTTCTTTTAGCTGCCAAGTGAGTATGAAGCTAATCCAGAGCTGCTGTTTTACCGAATCACACACCTCAACCACCGTCAGCAGTACCTGATCTGGGCTGCAGCTGTCACCACTGCAGGCCGAGGTAACTTCAGCGACAAGGTCACTGTGGAGCCAGCAGCCAAAGGTGAGTTCCTGGATATGAAAGGAAGACCGACCCATGATTAATGGAAGTGCCCACTGTAGATAAAAGACCCTCAAAATTTGTTTGATCATTTTATGGAGGTTGAATGCTAAATTTGTGAAGTAATCTTTTGACCAACTTTTTGTTTGGCGGATGGAACGCACAGTGCCCTCTTTGTCCTGTTTATTTTCCCCTGCTTCTGTCCTCTGTGTCTCTCTCTAGAACTATTAGGATACATCCACTGTTAGAGTGGTGCTGCTCTACAAACCACTCGTTTTCTCTCCGACTATTCTTCACCCCACTGCACCACTCATGAACTAAAAATAAGCATTTTTAAAGCTTTACATCCCCGATCATCTTCTTACTGCATTACTTGCGCTCTACAATGGAGGAAATAATTATTTGATGCCCTGCTGAATTTATAAGTTTGCTCACTTACAAAGTAATGAACGGTCTCTAATTTTGATGGTAGTTTCATTTTAATGGAGAGAAAAATGCACATTACATTAAAGTTATACATTAACTTGTCAGTGAAATAAGTAATTGATCCCAAACCCAGCTACAGAGACTGACAAGCCAATCTGTGTGAACCTGATCTTGCCTCATGGGGATGATCATGAGAAAAGTGTTGGCTCCACTCAAAGCTACACAGCAGCTTTGTGATTAGTGATCCAAAGGCATTTGGGACTGCAGTCACCAAGAATACCATTGGTAACACATCACGCTGTAAAGGACTGAAACCTTCCAGCACTTGTCATGTGTTTTTATTTGATAGTAGATGTGATGTAATTACTTCCTTCTTTATTTCTGTGTTATTGCTCGCTTTGACTTTACAGAGGTGCACGATTGATTTTAGAGTTCAGAGGGCACCAGATAAACTGCCCTCATCCAGGGAAATGATAAGAGGGGAGCAACAGAGAGGACAGTAGGTGGAGGAAAAAAGAGCAGAGCTAACTAATATAGAAGACAATAGAGAGGCAAAGTGTTTAAGAAAATGAAGATGGCAGTTAAATCAATAGGCTTTGGATTAAAGGGCAGGTTGAATAAGGGCATAAGAATGAATAGAGTGCCTTTTCTTTATCTGTTCATTCCTTTGACTTGGGTGCAAAGGTTTGTTAATGTGTGCTCATATCGGAGTGTGCTGCTGATCGGCAGCTGTAATAGACAGTGTCCTCCAGGCTTGCTCACTCGATACTTCATTCAACCTTAACATAAGTGCACTAGACCACTAGCATTAAGACGCCAAGCTTGGGAAAGAAAGCGAGACAGAGAGGGTAGGGGAGTGACAGAGAATAAGAGGGTTATGTGCCTGAATGGAAAGCCTTTTTTTTTCATATCCTCTCTTCTCATTCTTTGTATTCTTTATATTTTTATATATGTGTGTTCTATTTTTTCCAGCCAGTGTCACGTTTAACACCGATTTCTTTTCAAATGTGAATTATATAGAGTACATATTTCCTCTCAGTTAATCCTGCCTAATAAAAGAATTCTAGCAAGAAGATAACTCAATGTATGCGCATGCATTAACACTGCGACGTATTGATTCAAAACAAAGCGATTGTTAATTGGATTTGAAAATTATTTGACAACAGCAAAATCATCCGATTGGTGCATATTAATTAGTCTATTGCTCAGCTGGTCTTATGGGCTGCTTGAGTGTTAATGCAATTAGCTCTAATGGTCTTTTTATTAAATTTCTCTGCCTCTATACACCTTTCACTTTTTCATTCCTCTCCTCCACCAGCTCCAGCTAAAATCATCTCATTTGGCGGTACCGTGACTACTCCCTGGATGAAAGAGGTGCGACTGCCCTGTAGCTCAGTAGGAGAACCTACACCTACCATTAAATGGACCAAAGACAGGTGAGAATCCACACTAGAAATACTGAAGCTGAGTGGGCTTGCTGCTGTAATTCCTCTGAGAATTGATTACAGACTGAATTAAGTGCACATACTAAGGTAATGTGCAAACAGTGTACCTCACTTCTTGCCAATGTCATTTGGGACAGCCTCCAGCTTCATTGCAGTCCTGGTTGGATGAGCCATTAAAAATTATTATGAAAACCTTCAGACTAGAAACTATGCAAAACACAAAGTCAGACCCTAACTTACATCTTAACACAAGATATCCATCTTAATCAGGAGTGGGCACTTTTCTCCAGGGGCCACGAGAGAAGCTGGGATTGTTGTGGAGGGCCCACCAGTAAGGTTATAATGAGATAAAGTTAATATTGAACAGAACTGAGTTCGTTTTATTGCTGCGGCTCTCCACAAAAGTCCCAGTTTCTCTTGTGTCCCCTTGGAATCCACGCTCATGAGTAACACTAAGACGAAAGAACATTTAACGATATACCAAAAATTAATAAATCATCAAAAATTGTAAATCAAAGAAATAGATTAGAATTCATTTTATTTAATAAATCTTTCATTATATTAAATCAGTTTTTATGATCATAGGTGTTCCAAAATGGCTGCTGATGCTTGATTAACCCTAATAATAGACTGACGGTCCTCTCATGAGTGTCTCTTTCTCTTCAATAGCGAGGACACAGCCATACCAGTTTCTCTAGATGGGCAGCGTCTCATTTTGGCCAATGGGACTCTGGTGCTGCGCTCTGTCAAAGCTGAAGATTCTGGTTACTACACCTGCACAGCCACAAACACACTGGGCTTTGACACTATTATAGTCAACCTTTTGGTGCAAGGTAAGCTGTAATGTAAGGTAATGACTATAATGACACAGTAGAAAACATTGTTTTACGTATTAAACAATAATATTTGCCAAAATTAATCCATAACTCGTAATAAGTATATCTACAATAATATAAGTAGTGGTATTATAAGTTTTTGTGCCTCGTCCTCAGTACCTCCAGACCAGCCACGTCTAACCGTCTCTACCACCTCCACCTCATCCATCACTCTGGCTTGGATACCAGGAGACAATGGCGGCAGCTCTATAAGAGGTGCGTAACTTTTCAGAGGAAAGCTGTATATCTGTCTCTCCTCCTGTGTACTCACATCACTTTCTTCTTGTCTATAGCTGACATGTTTGTCTTGCCTTAGCTTGTCTCCTGCCTGGCATATTGTTAGTGTCCATATTGACCTATTAGTTTATTGAATGCTGTCTTGGCTTTATGTTTCCTTGTTAATTGTGTGTCTGTTTGATTAGCTGATTATAGATGATCTGTATGTGAAGATGGCCACAGTGTGCGTGCCTGGGTTTCTCCCTTTGGTCAGGCTGTGGCAGGTTAACTAATTACTGTTCTGTATGACACGCACCACCATATATGGTTTCGGTAATGTCGCTATTCTACCTTATGTGATTATAGAATAAATGCCAATAAAAACAAACAAATAAAACTAGATGACATTTAGTAATAGCTCCTTGTAATGAGCACATGAAGGCCTTCAAATCTGAATAGAATATGCTCATTTTGGAAACCGTGCTGCCAGGATGACCCAAGAAAGACTCTTGCGTGCATGCATCATGCAAAACCGAAACAGGATGTGATGCATAAACTTAAACAGCTTGTACTGGATCTGCAGCTTGGTATTCAAATAGTGATGTGCCAGTATTTGCATACAGCATATAGTCTTATGTGTCCATAAGTCGTTTCTGTAATAGTGATAGCGGAATGCCCCGTCGCTAAAGCCATCGGCTCATTGTCAGCAGTAGTTCCTTGTCACGCACCTGTTTTGCATTACCACTGCTCTGATGTATGCATGATTCCCTTTCAGATAAAACATGCTAGTGTGCACTCATAAAGCCATTTTCAGCTGTTAATGAGGACTTTTTCCCAGCTTGTGTAAAAGTAAATTAATTTTGAAATAGATGAATCCCCAAATGTTGTAGACTGGTCTCATTCACTGGCAATGTTATATTTTGTATAACAGCAGTCAGTCATAGTGTTCTTCTAGCCTGTTGTTGTGCTGTTCTGTACTGTTCCCTGTGCTATCTTCTGTTATGTTGTGCTGTGTCCTCTTCTGTTCTGTGACAGACTGAGGGTGACTATTAAACTTACAGACACTGCTCGATCTGCATAACCCTTTTTAACGTTTTGGACACCATCGCACCATCTGTTAGAGATAGAGAGAGAGGAGAGTAAGGAAATGAAGATGGTACACAGAGTACAAGGAAACACTGAGAGTGAGACAGTCATATATGCGTAATCATATACAGGCAGAAGGAAAGACAGACAGAGGATTAGATGGAAGGTGTCTCAGAGTGGGAGGGAGTTGGCTCTTCAAGGCAGCTGATTATAAAAACAGTCACCATATTGCATACCCTCATTTGCATAGATGCTCAGTCAGCGCCATCCCAGTCTTGGGGTTTGTAGGTAACTAATGGCGGCATAGACAGAGAACAGCTACACCATCCTCCAATTGGGGCTTAACTGGACAAGGGAAGCACAGTCATACATTGCCATCTAGTGGCCAGCAGTGGTACCAGCGTCTGAAAGTTCAGTAGGCTTTATATTAGTGAGGGATTTGCGTCATAAACTGAGAAAAACTAATTATTGTTTTGTGCATGTCTCATTTCTTACGCAGGTTTTGTTCTGCAGTACTCTGTAGACAACACAGAGGAATGGAAAGATGTTTTCATCAGTTCTAGCGAGCGCTCTTTCAAATTGGACAACCTGCGCTGTGGGACCTGGTACAAAGTCAAGCTGGCTGCCAAGAACAGCGTCGGCGCCGGACGTATCAGTGAGATCATTGAGGCAAAGACTCACGGACGAGGTGAGAAGGTGGCAAAAAAAAGACTTAAAACAATATATGCAGCAGACAAGTAAAAGAAAAAATGTATTATTATAAAATACAATGTTTTTTTGAAAAGGGTTTCAGAAGGGTTTTAGATGACACTCAGAAAATACAGCAGATCACAAGTGAGGAGTCAGCAAAAACACTAACTGAAAGTGTTTAATGTACCTTTAAATGTGCCTTTTCCACAATCTCAAAATTTGAATTGACTTTTGAAAAATGTTATTATGAATAGATCATGTGTTGTATTACAGGAAGTGTATTTCTTTCATCTACGCTTCAGTCTATTCAAATGATATCAAATTATTATTAATATTGAATATCAGAATTAAACATTTGATACATTTCATGATTTTTAATTTACAAATGGCTCCAAAGCAAGGTTATGTGTCAATAGTAAGCCTTTTGAATGAATATACACTGCTCTCAAAATGCAATGGAAAAGGTTTGTTTTATGGTCAGTGACATGACTGACCAGCGGGATGGTGTGCTGTTAACAATATTATATTACTTTTGCTATGTCATAGCAAACATAGTTTTAATATCCTGAGCATATTCTGCATCAAACCTTTGCTGCCTTTACAGAACCCCAGTTCAACAAAGACCAGCCTGTCTTCACCCACATTAACTCTAGCCATGCTCGCCTCAACTTGCAAGGCTGGGCCAGTGGAGGCTGTCCGATCACAGCTGTCACGCTAGAATTTAGACCTAAAGGTGAGTGGCTTATTTTCAGTTTTTGGTAATATTGGTGATGTTCTAATATAAATTAATTGGAAAAATGACCAAATTTAGCCATATATAATATTTTTTGCTTGGAAAAATGAAAAAAACTGATCCTAATTAACAGTTGTGTGCACTCGTGTAGGTACTTGGACATGGCAGAATGTGCGCACCAACGCCACCACAGATGTGTTCCTGGCAGAGCTGCGTGAGGCCACCTGGTATGAGTTGAAGATGAAAGCTTGTAACAGTGCCGGCTGCGGTAACCAGAGCTCCCAGTTTGCCACTCTAGACTATGATGGCAGTGAGTAGAAGACGATCTTCATATGCCATTTACTTTGGATAAACAGCTTTGTTTAAATGAGAAAATGGGTACCTTATAATATTGTCTTATGAAAGCACAATAAACTAATCTCCACAGGCACAATACCGCCAATTAAATCCCCTCTGGAGAAGAATGACGATGTCAAGAAGCTGTTTTCCATTGGCTGTCCGGTGATCTTGGTCACACTCGGTGTTGCGTTGCTCTTCATCATTCGCAAGAAACGCAAAGAAAAGAGACTAAAGAGACTGAGAGGTGAGAGAAGAAATAAGAGGAGATAAGTGGTGAAAATTAATTTGGGGGAACTGCAAAGCAGTGTATGGAGAGAATATTAAATTCAGTCTGCAGAGCTTTTATTCTAAGAATATTTGTTTGACAAAAATATGTTTAAAAAATTGGCATATCCTCTGTTCTCTTTAGATGCCAAAAGCCTAGCAGAAATGCTGATCAGGTAAGACTGGAATTTATCCTCACAAAATAAAATAAGCTTGAAATATTATTAAGTGTAACCTAAAATCCACTCAAAAATCTACTTTTTTTTTCATTTTCTTCAAACTATGCATGTTTGTGTGGGTGCTTGTCTTGTATCTGTGAATTAGTAAAAACAACCGCAGCTTCGACACCCCGGTGAAAGGGCCTCCTCAGGGCCCACGGCTACACATCGACATCCCCAGAGTGCAGCTGCTAATTGAGGACAAAGAAGGCATCAAGCAAATCGGTGAGAGGAAGAGAGAGAAAGACAGAGTTGTCGCATATGTTCACACATCTACGCCGAGGACTGGATCGATGACCGTGACATCAAATGTGGTGTTAGGCTATTTGTTATTGTGTTGACACACAATATTTCTTCCTGTCATAGGCGAGGACAAGGCCACAATCCCTGTGACAGACACAGAGTTTAACCAAACTGGGAACCCTCAGAGCTTTTGCACTGGTGTGTCTGTCCATCATCCTGCCCTCATCCAGAACACTGGCCCTTTGATTGACATGTCTGACATCCGGCCAGGAACCAGTATGTGCTTTTACTCCTCACACCCCATTATACCAATAAATGTTTAAACTGATTAAAGCAGCATTTCTGCTCAATTCAGCTGAATTATATTTGTATTATTTTTTTTCACCAATGGTTCAAATGTTCTCTGGACCAAAATATGAAGACCAATCTTTCTTATTTTTAAATGTATGTTTAATTTTTCCAGCTGGGAATATCCTGTGTGCATATGTCAACCCTTCTTATTTCTTCATCCATTTACCATTAGACCCAGTGTCAAGAAAGAGTGTTAAGTCAACTCACAGCATCAGGAACCGCTACTCCAGTCAGTGGACTCTGACCAAGTGCCAGGCTTCTACGCCAGCCCGTACTCTCACCTCAGACTGGCGCACAGTTGGCTCCCAGCATGGCATCACTGTCACAGAGAGTGACAGCTACAGTGCCAGCCTCTCGCAGGACACAGGTTGGTACATGGGTGAAATGACACTTACAGCCATTAACATGTACATACAATTAAGGCTATTTATCTACGGGAAGAAAATGTGATTTTGCAGTAGGCTACATCTCAACAGCATTTATAAACCTGGATAAAAGGTGCTTGCCTTCATTTTGTTTCCCTTATTTTTTTGCACAGATAAAGGCCGTAACAGCATGGTGTCAACAGAGAGTGCCTCCTCCACCTACGAGGAGCTGGCGAGAGCATATGAGCATGCCAAGCTGGAGGAACACCTGCAACATGCTAAATTTGAGATTACAGAGTGCTTTATTTCTGACAGCTCATCTGATCAGATGACTACAGGTACCAACGACAATGCAGACAGCATGACGTCCATGAGCACACCGTCAGAGCCCGGCATCTGCCGTTTCACTGCCTCGCCACCTAAACCCCAAGACTACGATCGTGGCAAGAATGTAGCTGTTCCCATTCCACATCGCGCCAAGAGTGAGTCGTCACCTCTAAGCATGATTCAGTTTTGTTTCTTAGGATTTTTAAATTGAAAACAAGTTTATAAAGTATGGCCAAAGGCTTACTTTCTAAACTAAAGTATGATTTTCACTTTATTGTGAAAATCATACTTTATGTAAGTAAATGTTTTCTATAATAACACAAACACTGTAGACCTATTAACATTACACAGTAATGTACAAATTCACAAAAACTCTATGTAAGGAGAACAGTGTGCATGTATACCAATTATTAGATGATTTTATAGCAAGTATTTACGTGCGCAGTATACTTTCCATTATAGCCTATAAGCTTGTGCAGTGATGATAAATTTCACTTTCCCTTCCAGGTGACTACTGCAACCTACCCCTCTACATGAAGTCAGATCCCTTTTTTCGAAAGCAGGCAGAGCGTCACGACCCATGTCCAGTGGTCCCACCACGTGAAGCCTCTATTCGTGGCCTGGCCCAACGTGCATACCACACCCAGGGCCGTCATGTGACTATGGACTCTGCAAAACAGCAGGCCCTAACCATGGGCCACTCCGGTCTGTCCAATCTCACATCCTCTGGGGCTTCCTCAGGAGGAGCAACAGGGGGTGGTGGCAGTGGGAGTGGAGGGGCATCTGCTTGCTCTAGCAGCTCCACGCTTCCCCAGAGGACTCTCACAATGCCTGGCTCCTCTGCTGCAGGGGCCCAGAGTGCAGCGGCAGCTGCTGCTTCTGCTGCAGCTTCTGGGGCATCATCATCCTCCGGTGGAGGTGGGGCAGTAGGGGCCACAGGAGGGACCCCTGGAGGTGCCTCTTCATCTTCCTCCAAGATGGGAGGATCCAGAGACTCTCTCCTGGAGAGCAGCTCCTCGGGCTTAGGCAGACTACAGAAGCAAAGGGATGGAGGGGCGGGGGCCTACTCCAAGTCCTACACACTGGTGTAGCCTGCCATCACTGCGGCCTGTCACTGTAACTCTTCATTGAATGCTGGTCAAGCCATTGCTTGCCTAGAGCCTCTATGAAAAATTGGGGTGAGGAACATACAGATACACAGCTTACCTGTCAGTGCCTGTGCTGTGCCAGGCTGCAGGGGGCTGGTTGGGTTCCCACTGACAATATTATATGATGGGGTCAGAGTTGGGTCTCCACAGCACAGGGGTTTGCCTTTCTTTCTGCCTGATTGCTTTCTGTTATTATTGTGTCATTTTTATCTCTTACTTCATCACCCTGGGAAACACCCTTGCCAAAACATAGATGATTTATTCACATTTGTTCACTCTATATTTTGATTTTCTGGCAAAGACACAGTACTTATGCACAAAATGCTTTCCACGTGCACTGTCTTGTTTTCTGGATCAAGACAGCTGTAGAATGAACCAGGTTGCTTGAGTTTCAGAGAGATGTGTATTAAGATTTTTAGGTTTTTAAATGTTGCTTTTTTTGGCCTCTGATGGAAAGGAGCTCATATCACAGCATTGTGCCATGGCAGGATGCTTTATTGTATGCATTAACCACCAACCTTGGTGTTACACTGGCTCTGAAAGATTACTCCATCGTGGATTCATACATTAGAGGCAGTGGACGGACTGTCGTCTCAATATCAGATTTGAGACAAAGGGATTTTCATATACATGCAATGGATGACACAGCATAGTGGTCTTAATTGATGCTTTTATAAACAGACTCAACGCGGAGAAAATGGGGGAAAAAATTCAAGCATCATGAAGTGCGAGATGAATCCAAACTTTTCTTTTTAATCAGTTTTCTGTTTATTTTCAGATGACAGAAATATAATCTCATGTGCACTAAGAGAAAATTAGAATGGATCCAAGTAACAGAAACCTTCAAGAGCCTGCGTGTGTGTGTGCGCGTGCGAGCGTGTTTGCGCAGGTGTATATGTGTGTATATAAATGTATGCATGTGGCAGGCACACCAACGATGGACCTTTTTTAAATCAGTCTGTATGCTGACCCCTCGGACAGACATCTGTGTCAAAACTGACAAATGTTCATTTTGTACCTGTGAAAGGGGATAATGGGTCGATGCTGATGATGTAACACAACGACCCTAATTTGGTCCAGCATTTTGAACTTTGTTTTGACAATTGTAATTGACAACATGGTTTAGGAAATGAAAAACACGGGAAAAGAAGTGGGTTCAAAGGAGAGCTATTACAGATTATAAGAACTAGGTCCCTCTTTTAATCTTAAACTTCCTCAAGAAGGAAGTGACCATTATATGATTCATCATGGTGCCACAATATCCATTATGTTTTTTGTTTAAGTCATTTTACCTTTACCCTTTTTCTCCCTTTCTCTCCTTTCCCACTTTCACCTTTACCCACCTAGTCCACCATCATATCCATACAGTGTCACTGTGATCTACTGCTAGCTTACTAGCAGGTCAAAGAGACAGACTGAGAGAAGAGGTCTAATATGCACAGACGGGCAGAAATGCTATTTGATGTGTAGTGTCAGCTTGAATGAGAAGCAAGTTGCAGCAAATTTATGGAGATTTATGAAGAAAAATCATATTTGCATAATCTTGAATTTATAAACAGACAGTAATGTTTAAGAGTATAATCAGGGGGATCGAGTTCTAATATAATATGAAGTAGCAGAGAGATTTTTCTTCAAAAATAAGTGGTCTTTGAAACTAAAAGGAGTATTTTCAAGTCCCTCCACCTTGCTGAAATTATTCTTAGCTTTATGCATGGTACTGTATCTTTTCATTTTTTTTAAAATTACTATTAGTTCTTCTCCCAAAGCTTAATTCCATAACAAAGATCGTTCCAAAAAAAGAAGAGTTGCTCCACATGTTTTTCAGTGGTCGAACATAACATCAGGGCTCTCGCAATAGAAAAAAGAAAAAGATATATGTTTGTTTTCAAAAGTATGTACATATATATTTCTATTCAAATATATAGCAAATATATGAATATTGAAAAAAAAATGCAGAGAAATATAAAAGCCGTTCTAATTGAAAATATATATAAAAGATCACAAGACAATCGCTCAGAGTGAAAAAATTGCCAGAAGAGAAGAAGGAAAAAGAAGAGGGAAGTTTAAACGGGTAGCACAACCATGGGCAGAAGATCTTAGAGCGAAAGGAAGTTGTGTGAAAGAAAATTAAGTGGTAAAACTGAGGTTTGAACCCCTTGTGATTTTGTAAATGTTCAAAGCTGTACCGCCTGTGCAGCAGGTAGCAGCTGAAAGGACAAGCACAGTAAAGTCAAATTATAGTGTGAGATTGTGTCGCTGGTTATCTGTGGTCTATGGCTCAGTGCAGAAAGTGTGGTGTTGAAAAAGAAAACAGTATAACGAGGACAGTCTATACAGTGAGAATCTTGTATTATGTTGTATTGTACCTTCTGAAGGTGTGTTCACAAACTCAATGCCATTACCTATAATTATAATTAATGACAACAAACAACCAACAAGTATTTCTGTTTCCTATCTGTGTCACAGCAAGTCATTCCCAAACAGCAGGAGTGCAGGCCATTGAGCATACCACACAGTGAAGTTTAAAACTGCTTCTAAATGTATTCATGCTCCCTTCCATTTGAAAACTAGTCAGGAGAGATATGTATTTTCTCTTTTTGTTGCTAATGGCTACAATGCCTTTTCTTTTAGCTTTTATGTTTCAAGTTATGCAAATACTTGTCTTCAGAAAAACAAGAGTTTGGGAATGGGGCAGGCCTGCTTTCACAACCAGGGGCTTCCTTACTCCAGTTGTATGGATATTGGTTGGAATGATGAAATAAAGATCTGTCCAACCTGCTTTCCCCAGTTCTTCAGTGAAGTTGCTTCTACCGTATAACACCGATCTTCTGTCAGTTTGCTCAAAGTAAATGTAATGTCTGTCTTTAAAGAAAATTCCACCCTCCAAACATTTGGTGATTGTGGTTAGTTATAAATCAACGTTTCCAGAATTCTAGTAAGGCATACAAATGTAACAATTTTCAATTACATATAATATGTGTTTTAACATTTTAGATTTTCCTTATTTTGATACTTAATAGCAGATGTTCTTTATTTTTGTGTCCACCCAAACATATTACCAGGACCAAATTATAACTATACATCCTCTGCATCTATATTTACAGCTAACACTGAATTGCTATACATTCCATACATTCCAAATTATTATTAATAAAATTAAATCAGTTTGAGAAGTTCATGTATCAAATAGCGAGTATAGAAAAGATAAAATCACTAATATTTGTGAAGGAAAATAAATATCCACTGGATAAAGTAGTCCCGTGTTTTATTCTTATTTATCTTATTATAGTTGGACAGCTTTTCACCTTACAAAACATCTGGGGTGGATTTTTCCTTAAAATACAACAACATACTTTCAAACTGACTTTGCCTGTGTTTCTAAAGCCAACTTCACACGTTCCACTTCCCCAACGTTTTCCACATCTGCCAATCAATCAGAACCCCGTCTCCACCCCCACTGTTCCCCTGTGTCCACTTATACAGCTTATGTTTTACTCCATAATAGAAGACTTGTGTACATAGGAGAGTGTTTTGTATAAATGAGTACTATTTTCGACATCTTCACTAGAAACCAGGGCACAATGTAAACTTTGAACTGAAGCTATTGTAATGAAACAGAAGAGGACTTAATGGCAAAACTATAAAATTATACAGACACCGCTTTATCTTGATTTATGGACCAGTTAAAACGTGTCAGAGTGGACCATGCATAATTTTTAAAAAAATATATTGTTTTCTTCTTTTACAGGGCATTTGGTTGAGTTGTCTCCTTTTTTTGTTTATTTTTTTAATATTATTGTAATTTAGGTTGTCACAGAATTTAGAATTTGCTTTTTTTTTTTTAATTAATAAATTATTAATCCACGTTTGTGGGGAGGGGAGCAGCATTGCATGTACTGAAAACTTTGCTGGTTATAAAAGAAAAAGGAAAATGGTGAATTGACCAATTTAAAAGGGGATTACTGAAACCATTTTCAAAATTTAGAGGTTGTTCCTTAAACTTTTATGGGGAAACATTGCTTCAATTTGCAATTGCTTGCGTTTAACTCTACATTTTCTTTTCTATGAAAACAAAACAAAAACGGAAAAAAAGAGTACTCAACACCTTGTGCAATAAAGCTATCTTTTTATAAACTGTGATGATATTGTTTATTGGCGACTTGCTGTTGAATGTTGAATCTTAAGTACTTATTCTGTTTAACGTAAAAATCATAGGGAGTGTGAATTTTACAGCCATAGGGACGTGTATGCTGTTCTGGGTAGAGGAGGTTAACAGACAAATTTAACCTTTGCAACGCCACAAGACGTGTGTGAAAAAGGTCAAATGTGAACCAAGCCTGGAGAAATCTGCACTGTTTTGTCTCATGTAGAACTAGTAGAAGAAACTTTACTATAAATTGTAAATTGTCTTTAGCCTTCCAGAGAACTAAAGAGTTTGAAATTAGGTGAAAAGTAAATTTTTTAAAATTATAGACAAAATATAGCATATAAAATTTGACATTTTTTAAGACTGCCCAAATTGTTTAATCATCTTGCTTCACTTTTTTCAGCCAAGTTTATTTGAAAAAAATAAACACAGTAAGGTAATATGATTGGCTCTTATGTTGCTCTGAACAAGTAGAGAGTAAGTAATTATTAATATTTGGAATATTTTTGCAGTTCCTGAGTAATTACATTATAAGTAAATGTAAAAATACTTATAATATATAAATATACTTAAATGCTTATTTCACTCAGCATCTCCATACAGCTTCTTTAAACTATATGGAGTCATGCATGTTAGCTTGTACAGCTAGTACAGTGGAACTCCGGGTTACGAGTTTAATCCGATCTGCACGTAACCCGAACGAATTTTCCCCATTTAAAATAATGGAAATGAGATTAATCCGTTCCAGCCCTCCCAAAAAGTCCCCAAAATATAAGAAACAAACAATAAGAAATAAGAAACAAACATCAGAATACTGTATTAGTAAATATAGTTAAATAAAAGATAAACCAACTTAAGCAAATATAACCTTACCTTGGTGGCAGACTTTGTTTGTTTGCCTAATAGATAACAATATAATTTTTAACACATTTTTTTAACAAGTTTTTTGACAGATTTTAACATTTTTTGTGTTTTCATGTTAATAATCCATTTAAGCACCATCCAACCAGAAGGATGTATTCATAGCTGTCTCTCTGGGTTGTCTCTGTGGTAGACTACTGACCTGTTCAGGATGAACCTCATTTCTCAGTATGTAATAGTGCTATAGGTTTCAGACCTGTGAAACTGACCAGCCTAATATTCAGCATCGTCACTGATTTCTTCATGGTTTATTTATGCTATTGCACTTCCACATTTGTGGAGGTATTTGGCTGCTTAATGTCAATGACGCTGTACGTTGATCGAATGTTGATTGACCATAGCAGAGAAGGGATTGACAAAACAAAAGAAACACAAAGATAAAAAAAAAAAATGCAGTATGAAAAGCACAGACTGTGGATACTTTTCATTGTTTTTAACACTTGGTTTCACTTTTGCTCTTTGCATGTCATAACTTCCTTACTAACAGTTCAAAGTGTCAAAAGACCAGTTGCACCACATATTTTTGACATTGCCCCAATCTGACAACAAACGCTCTCTGCGGGTAGATTGGCAGTACAATGCACTTCTGCTTTTAAACCATAATTTCTCCATGAGACACACAGAAACCGCATACAATCACATCTCATGTGCAGAAAAGCAATCACGCTAAGGTTAAGTTCACCTCAGGGCAGCCACGCTGACAGAAGCTCATCACATTAGTGTCTGCTTTCACTGACTTAAACTAGCACTTTGACAACAACTTAGCCTTTTGCTGGATTCAACAGCCTGTGGCTCACCTTTCTACAACAGCTATTTACAACAGAAGAAAGCTCCTGGTTTGCTCCTGTTTCTCATTGAAAGTGAACATGTTTTTTGTTCTTTTTGGGGGTTGGTGCTGATGTTGACATGATTTGCTTTCCAGGTGCTTTAGCCATTGTTTGATACCAGTGAACACCAGAATAACCTACCTGTTTTCCCACAGAAGTATTAGCGATTCATCTGCTTCTTTATCAGGATTTCCACTTCTTCTCATGTTGGACTCGGGTTTGACGGCACGCTAGATCGACTCTTCACACCATGTTTTGATATAAATTGGTTTTGCATTAACGTAAGGTCTGGCTCTATTGTTGCGTCCGATCATACATCTTTAACACAATCAGGAGTGGACTGGCCAATTGGCAGCGTCACTGGCCTGTGGATCACTTTAGCCTGAAGTGAACGTTCAGTTTGATTGATTTAAACATTTTCACATTATTACATATAATAACTGCCCCTTTTTGTGCAGCTTTTACAGTTTTGTACAAACAAGAAATATAGTTATGTATTTTAAATGCAAATCTCTCTTTTAAAAAAAATTGTAATAGATATCACATTATTGCACACGTGTAATGAAAACTTGATATATCTGTGAAGTTCATTCGTCCATCCCCGTCATCCAGGTCATCGTAGTCTAAGGAGCGCGGAAAGAAAAGCGTCCGGACTTCCTTAAGTTGCTGTTAGACGTTTCACCTCTCATCTGAGAAGCTTCTTCAGTTCTAAGGTCAAATGGTGGAGAGTCTCAGATTTAAGCCAAGGACATTCACTGTGAACGTCAATCTTTAAACAGAGGCGGTGGGTTGCGACACCAACTGTCTGTCATCTATAATCCAGTTTTGAGATCCCTTCCCAGACACCTTAATGCCCACGCACATCCTGGGCCTTTTGGCCTCAGGAAATTACATGACAGGGTGGGGCTAGGTTTCACAATGAGTTCACCCGAAACCTTGGCTGATTGTTACCTACACCCGTTTTCACACCTTGGCTCATGTGATTATGTATGAGGATCAATAGGGGGTCCATGTCCCCTTTGGGGGACACTCCCATAGGACTTAAATCTGAGACTCTTCACCATTTGACTTTAGAACTGAAAAAGCTTCTTGGATGACAGGTGAAACATCGTCAAGCAACTTAAAGAAGTCCAGATGCTTTTCTTTTCAAGCTCCTTAGAAAACTTTATATAGTGACATCCTAAACAGCAGGTTAGCCACGTCCAGACACATTAGATAGAGGTTTTGAACATCTGTTGATAACTTTAAAATATTTTTAAACCTTTAAAAACATAAATGTATATAAGCACCTTACACATTGAGAGGCAGAAATTACTCTAAACACTAGAGGGCAGTGAAACAACATAATCTGATGATGACTTTATTGAAATGGACAGGTGGAAATTTTAACATTTGTTTTGTTAGTTTGTTTTAGTTTTTCCACACATTTATATACAGGAAACAAGTCATGTATAAATTAGAGAATAC
Organism: Pelvicachromis taeniatus; assembly: GCA_015108175.1. NCBI lineage: Eukaryota > Metazoa > Chordata > Actinopteri > Cichliformes > Cichlidae > Pelvicachromis > Pelvicachromis taeniatus. The sequence goes on from VURO01005719.1 coordinate 87,856, forward strand.
CCACTCACTCACACACTCTTAAAATCACTCTGTCATCACAGCATAGCAAATCTATTCATTCAGATTTACAGAATATTCACATTAATTGTTCACATAGAAACATAAATAAGGTTTTATAAGCACTGTTTGGGATGTAGGCTGCTGTATGTTAATCTGGATTACTAATCTTGGGACATCCACTAAGTTTAAATGTATGTATATTTGAATATAATTGTTCATATAAATTTAATCATGACATCACAGCGTTCCTCTAGCCTTTTGATGAAATCACATATGCCCAGTTTGCCTGCTATTGTCTCTCACACTTGCTGGACTAGTAAGACTCCTGGTCTGTCCATCTACTTGCCGTTCTTGTGTTTCTTCTGCTGGAATTTCCTGAAATGGTTCTGGATGGTAGAGGCGGCCTTCTCAACTTCAACAGGGCTGAGCGGAGGAACAGCAGGCATTGTGCATGTTCCGTTACTGGTATTGGAGTCTGAACACGACAGGACACAGGAAATAGCCAGGGAAGTAGAGGAAATAGCCATGTAGAGAAACTCTGTAGCAATGATTGAGTTCAAGCACGTTTTATATATTAGCATTTATCAAAGCAGGCTATTTTTCTGAATAAAATCTTTGTCAATTCGATTTCATAGTTATTCAGAACAACTTTTCCAGGGCCAGTCATCACAGCAGAATAATAGCCTGCACTTAAATTATACACCTACAAATGTTACTTACTCTTTCTATACACGCCTATGCTGTTTCTCCTGAGGCCATCGTACTGTAAATGAAATAGGAAAGCCTTGTGTTACAAAACTCTTAATAGATCTGCAGGTAGACACAGGAAGAATAATAATTATCGGTTTAGTGCACAAGATGTAACAGATACAGATTATCAGTAGTGCTATCTTCTCTGGCTGACATTCAGAGTTAAACATTTGCAAAACTACTGAAATACTAAACTGCAAAGTATGTTCTACACTTAAGGAACTAATGGCCAAAGTACATGTGTGTCCGTGACTGTGCTTTATTTCTATCTACATTCACAGTAATGACCTCAAACACAAATCCCCTTGATTGGGATTATAGCTCAAGCGGAGCAGCGGCAGGGAAGCCAGTCTGAGAACCAGACCAGCTTATCATGCTTACCTGCCAATTCGGCTGTGTGTTTTGTACCTATGTTCAGTCCCACGTGTTGGCTTTATAACCCTGTCTATGAGGTCTGCTCCCTCCTTTCACCAGACAAGCTAAGGTGAACTTAAACTGTAGCCAGTCTAAGCACAAAGAGGCTTTCATTTTAGCACTTGTGTTCACATTTAGCACTCCGGCTATTTCTCCTCGATGCATTTGCAAGTTTCAGTTGTATAAAGGTTTTAGCCAGACGTAACCTTAGAAAAGGTACAAGTCCGTCAATTACAATTTCACTTTTATTCACTTTCAACTTGGACTGAAATGTGCTTTTTTTTTTCAGGGATACTTACTGAAACCTTCAGGAGACATCAGATGTGAACTGTGAAGCTGTAGAGGGTGTTTATCTCTCTACTAGAATCGATTGATTCGCAGACATTGATTCATCAAGGGCCAAGAGGGTATTCTCTAACTGAGCCTGATGCAAAGGTCAACTTTATTTTTTAAAATATGTAATTTTGCTGCTGCAGAGTCAAACCCTCTCTGCCTTTTTAAGACACATCCCTCTGCTTTCATGTCCTGTCCTTCTCAGGGACACAAAAAGGACATGAGACCAGCTTGTAACATTGTATGTTGAGTCAAGAATTACTGCTGGGTTTTTGTTCTACTATTTACCAAAGAATAAGAAAAGGTCATTTATGAGTGTTGGTGAATAAAAAAATACTACTACTATTAATGTACCTGGGATTATGAAGATCTTATGACAATAGTTATACAGGCTATGCACAGAATGAAGCTATGTGGTTTGTAATGTAAATAATGATGTGCAGTATCCATCTTGCTATAACTAACCTCATCTGCTTTGCTGCTCTTCCGGCTGAGAGACACTGAGTGAACCTGCCAAGGCAAAGGCTGAGACACCACATAAGGCAAAGGGTCCTGTTCCCGCGCAAATCGTGTCCCTATCTGAAAATAAAAAGACGTCTTGCTTAGACATATGACTGTGGGTCAAAGGTCAAAAACTGGCTCAGCTCTTGAAAAAGTGTGGCAAACATTTTTAGGCACTGAATAACGAGAAAACAGAACAATGAAGTGGTTTATACTAACCAGCTGTTGCAGCATGATTCACATGTACATTCTTATTTTATAAAGCTATTGTCAATGCCATTTACTTACAAACACACACTATATTATATCTGATATTCACCATGTATGTAAAAGAAAAAGGCATCTTATTTTGCAGTAATAGTCAACGTCATCATTCTTATTTTTCTTATCTGAACAGTAGAGAGCTATGATTATTATCACCTTACCGTTTCTACCACTTTGACCACCATGTACATAGCTGTTAGCATGGTTATCAACATCTTGATCACTATTCCTTTAGGGCCTTCTTCGTTTTCAGTTGCTGGCTTCACTTCTGTTGAACAAAAATAAAAATCCACACAGGCACAGGTCCGAGCAATCAGGAACAAACGCACACAATTCACTGTCTCAGTCTCTGACACATAAGGGTAAGACTGCTAAAGAGCTTTGCAGGACAGAAATAGAGAAGCAGTAATCTTTTCCTATGCACAACACTTATCCCTTAGTTGTGCATTACACTTTTCCAGTAGCTGAACCAGATGAGCATTTATTTATCTATAAAGAAAAAGCCTATTGATAATTTAGGATGGATACAATTTAATTTAGCTAGTTAAGTGTGTAGCAAGCTTATTAATAAGCTGAACAACAACAGCTTAATACTGAGACATACTAGAGTTAGGTATATTTTAAAGAAAGGTTCATACTTTATAGCAAATTGCTTTAATAAATATTATGAAATTATGTTTAACAAAAACATTTAAAAATCATGTTTGACCTTTTGGGATGAATCCCCTTCCTGGTATTTGTCCTGTTTACTTGATTATAATGTTCTTATGTTGGTAATCTTTCAATTAATGCTTAATACGTTGTAGAAAGATGAGCAATAATAAAATTAGGCAATCAATCAGTTGGATAGGTTGTTGACAACCTATTATTGACTTTCATGTCATTCATTCTCTTAAACTTAAACCCAGAATCCTGGAAAGTGTAACTAATAAGTTTGGTAAATATATAAAATGTCTGGTTTTGCTTACTTACTGTCAAGATAAAGTTGATCATATGTGCATATAAAACAATCAAACTAAATGATGTTTTTAAAAAGTCAGAAAAAAATATTAAACTCAAAATGCTGATCTCCTCCATCCTCTGATTGTTGCACTGTTTGTACATCAGGCAAAGATTTCTGATAGGACGTCTACACTGAAATTCAGAAACTGTGGTTTTCTACGAATAAACTGATGCATCAGTATGCCAATTATGCGGTTATCTTAATGAGATAGACCTATCTGTGAGATCACACATGACTAAGGTCTGTGTGCGTCATTGTCTGGAGTGTCGCCTCTAACCCCTGCAGGCCAGTGATAATCCTCTAGGCATGTGTCTGTGAATACATTTCGCCTGGCCCTGCACTGTGAAAGACACAGTTATCAAGATCAAGTGTCAACCTTGTCATGTAAAGAATTTTTCTATCACTAATCACTATTTGCCCTTTGTTTACACTTGGCGACGTGTCCCATGAGCCTGAATGAAAATAAATGTTCAGTTTGTAGTTGTGGAATTGCATAAAGGTGCAGCAATGTGTTATCACTGTGTATTATCACTGAACAGACGGGTATAAAAGTTGTCCTAACACTGACAAACTGGTTATACGTCACATCTACAGGACAAAGGCAGTCGTGTGAAGAGAAATTGGTAAGAAAATTATGACTTCTCACAACTTAAACAAAAGACTTCTTTATAGTTCCAGCTTTAAGAGAGATTACATATTTTTAAAAAAGCATACTTACTGCACAAAGAGTAATAAAGGGGAAGAAGAGCAGCACTACAAAAATGGATTTAGGCTGTTGAGGATAGCAAGAGTATAGCTGAAAAGGTGCAAATACATGCAAAATGTATTTCAGATCTTCCTCTTCTGTCACTTACATCTTTTTTCTCTGATGAGCAATTGCAGCTGATTCAGCATTAAAAGAATCACAACGAATGTATAAATCAATGATGAGTTAACATATTGTAAATGCTCTGTTGAGTGACAACTCTTTAAAAATCTGTATTTAGACATATTACTTATCCGTGTATAACTCATATATAAATCACATATACTTCACAAACTTAGTAACTGATTATTACATGCTTACTTAAATAATTCATTATCCATTGTTCTGGGTAAACGATTATTAGTCTTAGCAGTCACTTGGTATATGTTACTGTACAACTACTGTCGGCAATATATTACCTTCTTTTGTTGCTTTATTAATCGTATACCAGCATTATTCTGCTGCTATTCAAGCTCGCAGACGTGCACAGTAGCTTAAACTCATTCTGATCAGAATCTAAAGAGTTGGAGCTTAATGCTGTAAGATTTTTAAAATAATATCGCAGTGAAGAGCTACGAACGATGTGCTTTATCTTTCCGACACTGTACAGATCTGTCTGTGGCGAAGCCATTATATCAGCATATCACATTTAGTTTCGCAAGGATCAAATTTTATCATTGAGCAATGAAAAAATGAAACAGGGAAGAGAGTCTTGCTTCAGTGAAGCATTTCAGGGAGATAGAAATCATGACAAACCACCTTCATTCTGTACTTTGCAAAATGATCTGTCTTTTGAGATACAGTCTATCGTTGTGAGGATAACAAAGCTTTTTACAATGCCTATTCATGTGGTATTTGTGGTTTTAGACCATATAGATGTTGCATTGCATGTTACATACCAGTAATGATTTTTGCTGTTATTGTTTGTTGTTTGTTTTGCTCACAGGGTGCCAATCAATACTTCATATGTGGTGATGTGTTGAACCTTTGACGAGAAACTCATTTAAAAGAGAGCCTCATCAGTTTCAATCATGTCGCTCAAGCGTCATAAGAGAATGAGCAGCAAGAAGAAAAGTATGTTTCCTTTTTGTTCCTCTATTTTTGTTTGTCAGGGGTTTGTGCATCATTATCCCGTGTTTCATTTTGAACATTGTTTTTCATACTTACAATACTTGAACGTGCTGTGGGTATTGTGTAGCTATTAAAAGTCAGTGAGCGACTACAGTCGCCAAAGAAATTAGATGCCTCAGTGAATATGCTCTACAAAGATTGTTTTTGTATCTACATTACTGAACTCAGTCACCTGTCATTCACTGCCATGATGCCAGGTCTCTCTTGGAAATGAGATTTTATTTTCATTGACATTTTTGCCTGGATAAATAAAGAACTAATTTCTTTGTATTTTGATTGGAAAATGGAAAACTGGTGTAATGATTAATTAAAAAATATGCACACTTACATGGAAAATCAGCATATAAGGTAAAAATACACTGTGTACACTTCTGATTAGTTCATGTTTGGAATGACCACATTTAGTGTTCAAAAACAGCTTGAACTCTCTTAGGCAAGCATTTTTGTGATTTCTTGAAGTGGTCGTCAGGAATAGTTAGGACCTGAAGAATATTCAGCGCTCTTCTGTGGATGTTGGCTGCCTTTTGTACTGTTTTCTGTTTCAGTTATGTTGAGGTCTTGAATCTGTGGAGGCCAGTCTGTGACTGATAGTGCTCTGTTGTGTGTTTTTCTAAATTGCATGGTAGCTCAACTTCTGATAGCATGTTCTGCATTCATCAATTCATCAGTTTAGACAAGCACCACTGACTAACAGGCAGCCTAAAACCATGACGGAGCCCCCACCGTGTTTTACAAATAGCTGGAGATTCATAGTTGTACTGTACCTCTCTCCTGACCTCCTCCATACATAGTGATGACAATTTAAACCAAAAATCTGACCAAATTTGAATTCATCATTCTATATATCTATAAAAGAAGAGCACAGTACAGTAGCTTTTTGGATATTGGACGAGTTTTTTCTAACAATGTTTTTGTCTTACTTATTTTATCAAAGTCTGTGTCACATTTAAAGGGATAAAGGTGGATTAATCCAAGATTAAAAAGCAAATCCACAGCATAAATTACTGTGTTTTCTTTTTCAAACTAGAACCTCCAAAGGGTAGTATCCAGGCAGAGGTTCTGCATGAGCTCGGCTTGGAGGCCTATCAGACTACACCACTGGATCTTTCATCAATGTTAGACATTAGTGCTTGGACTTTGGGGAGCCAATCTCCTCTAGAGCCCTCTGATCTACCAAAAGCTTTCCTCCAGTGCCTTTGGCTGCTCAGGCAAGATGCCCGGACTCCTTGGTGTGAGTCTCTTCATAATCTCCTCACAAATGATAACAACAAATCTACCGGGAAGGTGCTCAACAGTTTTAAAGGAGATAGCCAGTGTGCCATCAACCCTCTTGATCTAATCACCGCTGTTTATATGTCAACCAGTACTTTCCTTCAGCAAGAGATCTCCAAACGGATGATGCAGTGCCTGTTTTCTATACCACTGGTCCTTCCAAACAAAGATCCAGAAGAGCCTAGTTGCTTCCTTCTTTGGCCTTTAAGAGGGATTGTGGGCCAATGGGGAAATAAATATGGCCAAATCCAAGAGGGGGATTTGGCAAGCACATGCATGCCATTAGTTTCATTTGTCAGGCTTGATAGTTCCAGTGTATCCAAGTCACAGGTCCTAAACTATATGTTACATGGAGTCACAAATTCCTGTCAAGCATTTCTCCACAGGGGGATGGAAGGAGGGTGGCTGCCCCAAAGGCTTTCGGGTGGCCTGATAGAAATTGGATGGCATCTACCCACTGGAGATAGCACCAACGACATCTTCCCAGTCCCTTTGGTCTTTTCTAATCTGCGGGGTGATGCCAGTGCCCATGAGAAATGCCTTTCCTTTTTATGCAAGGCATCTTCAGCTATAGTTGTTTTCTGTGGAAATCTTAAGGAGAAGGAAAAACAACTACTTGCTTCCTGTAAGGATACAGGCTGCAAACTCATACTGGTTGACCTTTTAGACACTGAGAGAAATAAGAACAGAGTTGTTGGTTTTGTTGATGAGAACCTTGAAGAGTACATGGGGCTTTCCAAAGAATCTGTGGTTCAGGGCAGAGGTCTGAGTGAGGAAGAACTGGCTATTAAGCTATGTGATACTTTAAAAAATCTGCTACCAGACAGACTGAAACTTGTTACGTTTGAGGAAGCAGCAAAATTAGCGGTGGAGATAGGCCTAAATGTGGACGAAGGACCCGCTTGTCAAAAAGCCATGGCCACAGTGGAGGAAGTCTTGAAGGGTTTAGATGAGGGATGTGCTGAATATAGGCGTAAACAGCTTCCTCTACAGGGACCTTTGTGGAGCAAACTAGCAGAACTAGAAAAAGCAGAGAGTAAGCAGAAAAAAGAAAGAAAAGAAATGGACCCCCAGCTGCAAAAAGAAAAGAATGACATTTTGGCTGAGTTGGGCAGCTACAAAATGACCCCAGCTATGAAGATCTTTACTGATGCTCTCTTTACCAAAAATAAAGTGAAGAGAGCTTACTTTCTTAGCTGGCTCACTCTAAGACTTAAGGAAACTGAAAAACAAAGCAAGACGCAAGATCTGTTTACAAATCCACAGACAGTAAAGAATGACGGCATTCTGGTAGATTTGGAAAAGCTTGAACAAAGAGTCAAAGACACCCTTGAAGACACTGGTTCAATATTTCAAAAGGGAACAGAAATACAGTCTGTACATCCAAAATTGCAACTTTCTGAGCAACAGTCTGAAGGAAGCCAGCAATTGAATGTTTTAGAATCCAAAGAAAAGACCACAGAACTGCTGTCACAACAGAAAGAATGTCTCAAGCATGACCCAGTCATGGCGCAGGAGTCATCTATCACTTCAAATGAAAAAGAAAATGTATTAAATTTGGTCTCTGAAGACCAAAGCTGTCTTTTAGAGTCAGGAAAAAATGGCACTTTGAGCTTTAAAGAGAAAAAGCCAAATGAATCAGAGCTGACACTCACTATGGAAGATTCAACTTCTAGCAAACAACAAATGAGCGTTGATGATTGCTCTGATCCCTCTTATGAACCTGATACATGCACATTAGGTCCTGAGCACTTTCTGCGTGAGATAGGCCTAATCTTTGAGCTAGCACACATCAGCCCCAGTAGCGGAAGCCAAAATGTGTTACGTCTCCCTAGCTTAGCTACAGATCTTCTTCTTTATGGGATTCCACTTGAACTAATGGATGGAGATGCCTCAAATATTCCCATCCAGTGGCTGGGCTGTGTCTTTGCAGAGCTCAAACGTCGCCTACCACAAGAACAGTGTAGGACAAGAGTGCTGACAAATCTTGGCGACTATAATTCAAGGAATGCAGAGATTCTTTCTGCATTGTTTGGAGTGAAATTCCCTGAATGGAAGAAACAAACTACAAGAGGGGTTTACATGGTTGCCCTGTGTCTTCCTGAAAATCTCAGAAAGGACATGAAGTGTGATGTTTTGTTGTTAATTGAGGTCAAAGGTCTCTGCTCAATCTCACTGGACAGCAAAAGAAATATACTTGTCGATGACAATGAAATGGTTACCTTTGCAACAGGATTGAGTGACTATTTAATGCACAACATGTCCTCACACCCAGGTTCTGATTTTGAAGCAAACCTTAGTGTCAGAGTCAATGCTCTCCTGCGAATGAAAGAATGTGGCTCCATGCCCTTTTGCCAATTCCTCATCCAGAACGAAAGCTTAAATAGCAAATTGCAAGCGTCACAATTAAGGTATGTTTCTCAGGTGCTATTGCAAACTAGCAATATTGATGAAGATGGAAAGACCACAAGCTGCACAATCTCTGTCAAAGGACCATGGAACAAAATGTCCCTCTCTGAAGCAGTTGATACAGATTATAGTGGGCATGTTTTAAAGTTTAAAGAAATCCTTTTTGAGGCATTGAAGAGGAGTGCCGCTAAGTCAGAAGCCCCAGTTTTGCCTGAATTTGCGAGGCGTTTGTGTTCAGTTTGGGACGTGATCAAAGAGGAATCATTCTCCATTGGTCTCCAAAACACTGACGTAGCTTTGGCATTTTCTTTATTGTGCACAGAATTTTCCTACTGGGAAAACAATTTACTGGATAACATGCAAAGTTGGCTAATGGGTGCAACAAAAAAAATCTTTACCACAAAGGGAGAAGCTTTGGATGCATCTATTCAAAATGACCTTCTCAGTGAATTAAAGAAGGAAGCTAGTGAGGAAGTCAAAGCAGAGGTGAACAAACTCACGTCAATAGCAGAGACATACGTGATGAAAGAGGAACATCTCAAAATGACATCTGAGAAAATTATGCCAATCCTAATGAGCAATATTAACAACCTACAGGACAGAGTAACTGAAAAGATAATGGAAAGATTGGAGGCAGTCTATGAGAGCCATTACTCTTCCACACAGCTTAAAAAATTTGAAGCATTATTGGAAAAAGAACAAAAATCCAAGGTGGATGCACTAGTAGAAAAAAGCAAGACAACAAAAATTCTTCTGCAAGATGCAGAGATAGAGGATGAATTTGAGGCTGTGTGGGGTAAGATATTGTCCAACTTTGAATTCAGGCCTTCAGAAACAGAAGAAATGACTCCAAGAATAGCAGATCTTCTGAGACAGAATCTAATCAGCCGTGGCCTGCAGAAACACATGAAAAAGCTTGAAATGTTTGGCCAGAACCAGAACTCTGACTTTCAAGTTTGTGATGAGCATTTTGGATACCGCAGCAGATTAAAGCAAATGTTTGAAGACAACAACAAACAACAGAAGGTAGACGCTCAGCAGGTAGCAAACAATATCATAGAGGAATGCAAACAGTATATAGCAGATAAGTGTAACATACCAGCAGATTTCTCTGACAGTTACATTACAGAGCTGTTACGTAATATTGAAAAATCTTTAAATGAAAGATGCGTGGAAACTAGATCAGCTTTTGAAGTGGATCTGAAAGTGTATCTCTGTAATGCTTCATGCCAAGACTTTCAAAACCTGCATAATCGCTATGCCAAAGACGCAGAACTCTTGACATGTATCACTGAAAGAAAAAGTATGTACTTGGCAGAGTTTATCTACAACTTTAGGAAAAGAGACCAGTGCCAAAGGGTGGCCCAAGCATTCATCTGCATGGTCATCAAACCAACAGTCTTGGATTACATCAACAGACCCTTGGGGATATCTATTGCGGAGGAGATCCAAGAAAAAGCTCAGCAGTATCACTCCTCGCAGGCCTTCCACCAAAGCTTGCTGGAAGAGATGATTAAAGAAGATCAATTTGAAGTCTTCCTGGAATATCTGCTTTTCTATGACAACTTCAGACTGAGGAAGATCCAGGAAACAGTGACAGCTCACCTCACTGAATCAACCAACTTGGGACAATGGAGGCATCAGAGACTCTGTGAGATTGTAGGAAAAATTGAAGAAGCAGTGAACGAGTCCACAGAATGTATCAGTGGAGTCCTGAATGATACAAAGCCACTGCTGGAGAGAGTGTGTATTACTTTAGAGAGAGGTGATATTAATGTGACCAGGACCACTCTGACTGGACCCCTCTTTAGTATCACTATAGAATGGAACCGTTTTGCTAAATGTTTACTGGAGTTAGTGGCTGCAATGCAGATGGACCTTGATCAAGAGTTCTCCAAAAATGTGGATACCACCCAACTTCTTAACTGCCTTCCAGTTCAGCCCCAAGACTACCTCTTTAAAAAAGTGAAAGGCTGTGACAAGCAATGTCCTCTCTGCAGAGCCCCATGTGAGGAGGAGGATATGGGGCATGAGGTTCACAATGCCTTGCTCCATCGACCTAAAGGCATGCTGCCTTATGCCTCTAGTTCTGTATCCTGCATCAGTTGCCCTGAAAGCATGAGCGAGGGCAAAGACAGACATGATATATCCACAACAAACAAGGTTCTCCATTCACTCTACCCAGACTGGAACTTCTCTCCTGACAACCCAAACAGCACGATGACCAGTGTTTACTGGAGGTACTGTGTGATTTAAACACTCTTTATTGTAGAAATTATATCTCAGTATTTGATTATATTGAATTATATTAAATGAACAAATTCTTCATTGTAGGTATGTGCTGGTGAAGTTCAATGAGAGGTTTGCACAGGAGTTTAAGCGGGAGCCGACAGAAATTCCTCAGGAATGGAGGAGAATCACTGAGGAGCAGGCCTTAAACAGTCTGAAGGAGGCGTTCCTCACCAGACCAAGTGTTTAAAATACTGCATTCAATTCAATTAAGAAAGAACATTTGTTCATATGTAAAAAAAAAAACATAATTTAACCATGAAATAAATATGTTGGGTTTTAAGGTTCCCAACCTGATTTGAAGAAGTAGGACTGCTCTGTGCTGAATGCTTTAACTTTATTTACTTATTGTTTTTAACAGGTTCAACTCATTATTACTTTTATAAAAATAAAAAAAACTTTGAAATGTACTTATAATATTGTAAATAACATTTCTGTACAATCATTATAACAACAGGAACATTTTTTATTTTTTTTTCTTTCTTTTTTTTAAAGAAGCACATTATGAATGCATGTTTAAAACTTATAAAATTATCAATATAAATGAAATATATTTAGCATTATTACTTTTCTTACCCTATATTTTAAAGTATACAAACAATATGCAGATATGTCAATTATGATGTCACACCACAGTGAAGCATAACTGACAAAAAAGTGAACTTGTGAAATGTCAAGTAAAAGTAAACCACAAAAAATAAAATAAAATAATGTCTCTTTGTTTACCTGGTAGCACCTGCTGATTTGCTTCATTTGGTATGTGCATCCCCAGACAGATATAACTTCCTCCATCTGACCTTTAAAATATTTTGTCGTCTTTTAATGTTTTAGCATGTGAAATTTTACAGGCACTATATCTCTAATGATGCGCATCAGTAACATGAATTGCAAGGGGGAAAATGTGCGGAGGTTTAAGTAAAATGGTCAAATCCACAAGAGGGCAATATAGGATGGAGGAATTCAATGGGAGATTTAAACAATGCTCGCCATGTCTTGTTTTAAACTTTAAAACCTGGGAATCCAACAGCATATTTCATTCCTAATTTTAGATACCCACTGCAGGTGATGACCACCTACAGTCTGGGGTCTGAAGTGGGCTGACTGCAACAGCTTTCCCGCACCTTCAGATAAATCAGATAGAACGGTTAATGCACAATATTGTTAATGTATATATACCCTCAATACATGCTTTTTTTCTCCTCATCCCTGTGATGCATTCAAGACATAATGCAAGTAACTAGCCCTGCAGAAGATGAGCAAGCATAAACAGGGCACTTTTGTTTTTTGAGTGGGAGGTAATTTCAGTTTTTCAAGCAGCTCAACAAATATCACGAAACAGACAACTCTGTTCTGCACGGTTTGTCACAAAATGTGTCTGCTAGTTAGCTAAATGCGCAGCATTTCTCAGGGAAAGAGAGTTGGAGAAAGGTGTAAGATTGGGATAGTAGCGGGAGATTAGAGATTATTTTTTATGACATTGACTGCTCAGCAAGTGACATTTGCTAAACTAGAAATGTAAGAATTGGGCCCTACGTCATTTAACACACATTTTACGTTAATCAAACTGCAGGAAAGTACTGTGGGCATAGTAAGCAGTTTAGGACAGTAAAGTCCAGTTTAACTGGCTAGTTTGCAGTGTAGCAGTCAAGTTCCCAGTGATTCACCATATACTGGACTCCGTAGCAGACACGATGTTCATGTCTGCTATGGAGTGTCTGTGTTAGGTTACATCAAGAGTAACAGACACTAATTTAAGGTGATGATGCTGATGCGATTCATTTACTGAAGTCTACCTTTTGTACTAAGACCATGCAATGCTCAGAGAAATTGCAAAACATCCAAGAGTTGCATCTCAGATGCTACAGCCCTCAGTTAGCATGTTAAAAGTAAAGTTCAGTGAGTCTGCAAAGTTGCACCACCCAAAATATAGTGAACAATGTCCTTTGGACAGACAAAACCAAAGTACAGATAACAAACAGGTTTAACAAACACAGAGTAACAGCACAAACACCTCTTCCACCTCAAGCACGGTGGTGGAGGGATGATTAACTGGGCACATTCTGAACCCACAGGACTCAAGGAAAACTTGCAGACACCAAGTCAATCATGAACTCTCTGTGTACCAAAGTGTTCTAGAGTTAGACAGATAGATGGTCTCATCTATCTGACACATAAACCTGGGTTAAAATTATTTCATGCAACAGGACAATGATGTTGATTAAAGGGTTGCGATGGTCCATTTAAAGACCAGACCACAACCCTGTGCTGTGGTGCCTAAACCTCTAAAACAACACTAATAGAAGGAATGGTTACTTTAAGTTGTTGCTGCTTAATGTGGATTTGCAAGCTATCTAATGATGGATTGTACTTTGTTTTTTGAGTCATATAAAAGCTTTATTTTTCACATGACTGGTGTTTGGTATAAATTTACGTGTGTAGTACAGATAAAGTCATTTTCATGTTTCACTAATTGTTCCCCAACTTCTTTAAATATCAAAATAGTTTCATCCCTTATTATTTACTTGAATAAAAACATAGCTGATTTTGTTCCCCTCACACTTAGCATATACAAACATCATAACACCCACCTGCAACAGCATGGATAATATTCTCAGTTATGGCATCAATTAATGCAATTCCCCAAAAGCCAACTCTGTGTGGATTTATAATACACACAGGTACCTAGCAAGGGACCATAATTTAAACTCTGTTTTCATGCAAATTGTTTACAACAGACATATAAACATCCAACTGCCATCATGGTTTATGTTTTCCATTGAATGACCTCCTCCAGCTGTGCCTGTTTGATGAATAATCACAGTATGGTCTGATCTGCCTTGCAGCCAGATGGAGAAAACAAAGCTTTACACTCAGCTGCATGCCAAACGCAGCAAATTTGTAGACCAGCATGAGGAGAACTTTTTTTTTTCTGCTCTACCTGCCAGATCGATTAAGCCTTGTTTGGTGTCTTGTCAAACCCAGAAGAAACTAAACAAAACCAGGATTTAACATTTCCCCCTAGATGTGCCTTATCTAGCATGATCCAAATGGATAAGGCGATAACATCTGAGGAAGCTGAAAAGGTAATAAAGAAGAATCCAAATTAGACACAAAAATAATTAGGAACATATAGTAAATGGTAACAAGCCGGAGGGAACTGCAGATAATTTGGTAAAGGGCAAATAAAAGTTGTCTGTGTAGCTTTTTTTTCCCTCCAATATATTTCAGCAATACATATCTGCAGCGAGGGTGAGTTTGAAGAGAGAGAAAAAGGAGACCTCACTGTGGCTTACAGATATATATCTTATATCATCCAAACTGTGTTGAAAATGTTTAGTGAAAGCTTGCTTTAGCCATTTTAAATCCCTGTTTCCACATACACACATAAACAGGAAAAGGGAGAAACATCCAGAGATAATGGAGTGAAAGCTGAGCATACACTAAGGACTACAAAGCAACCCATTTTATTATCCTATCTGCAATTTGTTTGCATTAAAGAAAACCAGCTCAGGTTTTGTAATGCTGTTTCATTAAATGCTTACAGTCATTTGTGTTATATACTCGTGCTTTTAAAGTATAATGGGTAGAAGTAAGGTGCATAATCCAGGGCTTGTAAACGATACTGTTTCTCTTGTTAAAGCTTGCAAAAGGTGGAACTCTGAGCTAGTTTGTCACTCTGACACCTCAAAATGGTTAAGAAGTGACATCAATATGAGGCCTCTCATGGTGTTGGTGGCGCTGACAGATTTTCACCCTTGACTCTGTCGCAAATAGCTATCTGACAACTGTGACCACAAACTGCCTGTGACACACAGGTTTGAACCTTTTTAGTCAGGCAAGTGGGAGTGAACAGACGAACTGCTTGCACCATAGTGTCTTCCAACCTGAGAATAGCAATGGTAAAAGTAGCAGCCAGCTGATTTTTTACACCAAACTGAAAATGAATGAAAACAAATCTGACCTGAAAAATTGTCAGCGCCATTACACAAAGCATTGTAGCAGTATACCAATTCTGTGTATTTCTGTCATGGATAGCCATGTAAAGCAGGCATGTTCAGACCCAAACACAGATTCACGAAAGCAAAAATAAACTCAAACTCAGCTTTATTGATGAAACACAGAAAATACAAACTAAACTGGGGAATTACAGGAAACTAAACATACAGGAAGACACATAGCCATGAGGGAGATCACAACACTGGACAGAGGGAAACAGAGGCCTAAAATAGACAAGGAATAATGATGGAACAGGAAACACATGGGGAACACATCTGAGACAAATTAGACACAACAAGGCAGGGAAAGCACAACTAAACACACTGAACATAGAACACAAGACTTTCACAATAACACAGGAAATGATGGAACACATGAGATTGACACAGGAGTGGAGGAAAGGCAGATGGGAGAGGGAGCGAGGGAACATGAAGGAGACATGAGGGGAACATGGGAGCATGGACAAAAGGTAAACAAGACACAAGGACACACACAGACACAAGGGGAACCTAAAGGACAAGGAATCAAAAAAAGAATATGAGAAACTCAAGACAAGACCAATCAAAAGACTGCTAATGAACCTAAAACATACATCATTATACAAAAATGACACCAAAACACAAGAACTCAAAAACACTGGGTCAAAATGACCCAGAACCATAACAAATTTTAACAAATTGATTCAGTTTTTTAGTAGCTACATTTTAAATAATATTTACATAGCATCCAAAATTTGTGCATTTTCAAACAGCAATATGTTGTGAAGGTCGAAGCACAATTAAAATGCAATAATAATTAGCCAACTTGTTGCACTTACAAAGCAGTAAAGCACTACAAGGCAGTTCCAGCTTCAGTCAAAAATGGCCTGTGTGATAAGGCATTAGCTTTGTGTCCTTGTTAATGAGAGCTCCCATCCTGCTACTGCCATTCCAGATAAGAGTAAACAGCAGCAAATAGTGTCTGAGCTAACAAAAGCATTTCAAACAACAATAGTTCTCAAATACAATCCAACTATTCTAATTTGTCCTGGCAGGTCACTGCTCATTCTGTTCCCGAGCCACCAGCATTGACTTGTTGGAAGAAAAAGATCAACAGGAGGCAACATTTATTTATAGGCACTGGGCTGTCAGTAATAATAATGATGGGCAAACAGTCCTATATGGTGAAGTCTAACAATCCACAAGACTTATGTGTTAAAACCTCTCTCCCTGATGCATATCTTGGAGTGTGAATACAGACATACAGAGTTCAGAACCGAGACAGGTCGTGAAAGATAATTTTATCTGCCATGACTGTTTGCTACGAGACGTGTCCTCAAGGGGAACTGAATAGAAATTAGACTGTCCGTGACATTTAGCAAGGCAGACATGCTTCATTGCTACACCCTCGAAACATCGTAGTTCAGCGGCAATCAAAATCAAAAACATTCACATGAAATAACCTTGTTTTGAAATGTAGCTGTAAATGTGAAAATCAGCATTTATTTCTTGTGCAGAAATCCTGTTTTCCTATGAAATGCTGCTTCACGTACGCGTTTCTCACATTTCTACAAATTTTCCAAGATCATGATATTTTGTTGAAAAATACACCTACGCATTATGTAATACTACACATTAAAAGATATTCTCAACCACTTTCAGCTTTTTATAGTCGGAGACCACCCTCACGTTTCAAATGCTTGAGAAAAAAGTTTCATCAAAAAGTGATTTCACCATCAATCTTCTCAAGTGGCTTTATTTAAATAATTGCCTGAAGCTCAGAGTGACACACTGCACTTCAATAGCACTTTTTTAACTTCCACAAAGAGCTTCACGATGTCTTTCTTTTTCAGCGCGCACACACACACACATTTCACACAGATACGCCATTAGCAACCAAGTTGTCATGCAAGGCACACACACTTCCTGTTGGGGACAATTTGGGCTTTAGCGTAGCACACTTTGTCATGAGTAAAGTATGAAGGCCCAAAAGTGCTAAACATAACACCTTCAGACAAATGCAATAACTACAAGAAAACCACCAAAGTTTTTCACAAAACACAGCAACAATTCAAAGAAACAATACAAAAAAACATGTGGCACCACAAGGGGGAAAAAAAGCAACTTTTGGAAAGTGTTCAGTGATGAACCACCACTTCCTGTCTCATGACCCATTGCCATAGTCGCACATGCAGAGTACTTGGCTGACTTTATCTTAATTTTTAATTTGGATGAAGAGAACTTTTTTTTAGTTCCTTACATGCTGTGGTGGTTAGCATGCTCTTTTCTTCTATCCTCTCATAATTAGTTACACAAACAAAAAAACAGGAAGTGACATCAGCCTGTCCAATCACAGGCAAGAAACACGTCCTTTTTGTTTCTGCAAAGCGTCATGTTTGGAAAAATGTTCAGTTTTATATTTGAGTACTTTGGAAAAAAAAATCTTCACAGTTGATGTAATTTTCACTTTTGTATTGTTTTTTTTTTTTATCCATTAGGTAAACTGAAATAATGCTATTTTGTTTTGTTGTTGTGTTTTCTATGCTTTCCTTGTCTTAAATAATCTCAAACATAGCCATCTTAACTGGTGTTAAGTATACTTCTTCAACTACTTGTGATTCAAGTAATTCACTTGCATTTCTTGTCTAGTTAACTTCCAGAATAAAACAATTTTGCACCATAAAAGAAAAATAAGGATTATTGCTTTCCTACTGTAATTGCACTTCCATTTTCTTTCTTCCTGACCACTGCACAAACATACTGAGTCAATGCATTCATCTGGCAGCCAACATCACATACTTGACCTTTTTGTAGGGAAGGGCAAAACGGCAAGCATCGCTCAGTGCTCACACAAGGATAACTTCATTGTGAATAAACCTCCTGAATCTCAGCTGAAGGAATAATGACAGTGGCCATGCTTGAGCAAATACATGACACATATTTTACTGATGTGTGAATTCTTGTATTATTATTATTCATTCATGGATTTTCTTAACCTCTCAACCAGTTCAAGGTTGGACTAGACTGGCACATAAGGCACCTGACACAGTACACCATAGGCAGGTCAACAATGTATCACATCCTTAATCACCTTCATCATATACTTCATTTATGACAAAGTGGCTGAATTACTTTGAACAAATCAATTAACAACATTTAAAACAAACAACATTGACTCTCTTTTTTTTCACAGAGCAGGGAAGCAGAAAACATTATAATAATTAGACAAATCTAAAGCTAAATATCCTAAAGCTCAACTTGTTATATAGCCTAGCAAAGTTTACTGTATACACACAATGAATTTTACATGTGTATACAATCCTTGACACATCAATAATGCTCTACAACAAAGTAATTTCACACACAGGCAATCTTTCAATTACACAGACAGCTGGGACACACCGATAACAAGGTTAAATAAATGTGTTCTTATGTCCTCAGTGCCTGAATGCTGAAAGCTTATTCATATATCAGTGGAGAACAGAAGCATCTATAATTACTTAGTCAGTCTAACAAACCAGGGCGGTATTTTACAAAGCAATGCATGACCACTTATAAAAGATGTTACATTTAGGAGCTGGCATACCAAAACTGTCAAACTTTTTAAGAATTAAATGTTTGGCATTTTATCAACCAAACTTGCATTTATCTATTTGTGATGCTCTATGTTTATTTTTCCCCCTGCTCTTTCTTTGCAAGCTTTCAGAGCTGTGGCTCAGACCGATCAAGCAGGTATTTTTTCTTACCAACACTTTTCAAAAAGACCTGTTGCATAAAGTCCCTCTGAAATATGGCAATCCATATCTACAGCTTTCCCTTATCTGTCTCTTTTTACCCTGCTATTTTTTATTTTTTTATCTTTTATAGTGAGAACTCTCAATAGGTTTGTCAGAATAGTTTGTTCTATTGAGTGCCCCATTTTGTATTGAATTGGTGCCCTCAATTGATGTAGTGAGAAATGGTCAGAACTCAAGTGTAAGATCCTCATCACACACCCAACAATAGTGATAAAGAGCTGCTTTTAAAAGAGAAATATAGAGTGAGCGTGAGTAAGAGTGAGCGGGAAATGAAGGAAGAGAAAAGGCAGCAAATGATTACTTGATGCTTTTTATGTCGATGTGTCAGCAGGTAGTTTTTTGAGGCCATTGCATCGCATAAGGTAAAAGCAAGATGAATTGGTAATTGAGTGACGGCACATGACTTCAAAAGCATTAATGCTTTAATCTTTTAATTTTGCTTAGGGTCAACTTGGCATAAAACAACAATAGTTGGATGAATTTAACATTGTTTGATAAACTGTGCAGAAGCAGCAAGTGTATGTGAGTTTACATTAAACTCAGTTGCTTATATGGTTATACTTAATATATAAAATTGCAGCTTTTTTTGTCCCTGCAATAACTGGACACTAAGTCTTCCTCATCTCCCTGAAGACAAAACAGTAAATATGCCCCCCCCCCCCCTTTTTTTTTTTCTTTTCATTTTTTTTACACTGGTGCTAATTTTCTTTCTTGTTCCTTTTTAGATGTGGGGGTTCTGTCAGCAATCAATGCTTTTATAGAGCACATAAAGCAGGAAGAATAGGTTGTCCACACCCCTGAGGCTAAATAAAAGCTCACTACACACGTCTTCACAGCATGTTACAAGGGATATGTTTGTGTGTGCAAAGTGTGCACATGCGATGTGAGTGTGGATGCAGACACAATGAAGGAGAATACATGGGAGGGGGCACTTTTTCTGAGGATTTGAGGGAGATAGGTTATGTAGGTCCCTTTTTCTCTCTCCCTCTTTCTGTCACTCTCGCTCAGACCGAGTGAGAAACACCATCTCTCTGCTTGACTCTTCATATCAGTGTGGGCTTCTGTGTAGGCTGCAAAACGACATTTGTTACAAGAGAGTTAAGACCTGTGGCAAGAAAGAAAAAAAATTGTAACAGTAATAGCTTGAAAATAACCTAATTTGCTCAAGAGAAGAGATATCACACGGGGATTTTCGAAGTGCCTCCTATTTGCACAGGTAAGATGCTTTATCTCAATTCACTCTCTTGTTGCATGCGCTGACATTTACAAATACAAATTCACACATGTAAAGAAATGCACAAAAACAGCTGTTTTTCTATTAATGTTTGTGTTTTATTTTTTGTTAGATTTTTTAAATTTTTTTATTGCTTTCCATTAAGGAGTGTAGATAGATATAAGGTGTCTCAGTCTTATTTTCTAAAAATCTGAACTTCTAAGTGTTCTTTGCTGTCATTTATAATTTTATAGATTTTATCAGCATATGTATTTTATAAATATCTTTATAAAGCAGTCATCACAGAGGGAACATACTGGACAAAGTAACTGGAACACTCTGTGGAAAAGGGGCTCAAATGCTTTACTAACGTAGTCACTTCATAACGCTGTCATTAAAGTGGGATGACTGGCAATTAAGACCATTGGTCAGGTTTGAAAGAAGTCTGGCAATCAGTGTTTATAGGGGAGAATGAGAATGCCAATTGCAAGGCATAGAGGGAAGGCATCTGTGACAAGGCGCATCGGTGCTTATGAGTCCTGAAAGCCAGCCATAAAATCTGAATCATTATTGTATAATCTGGTGATATTTTTCATCATGCACTATTTTTGCAGGCTGTGGGGTACTTGATGTTTTTCATACTTCGTGGTGCATACATATGTTAAAACAACATGTCAGTGCTCTATTTAGTAATCAGTCAAGGGTTTCAGGTGCAAAGTAGAAATGTTTCTATGACATTTCTATGAATTTGCTTACATGTGATGTTATTTACTTATTGATTTCACATCAAGGGAAATTATACAAAACAAAGATAGAAATTATCCACATAACACAAAAACACACAGACACAGTCGAGGGTCTCATATTGAATGTATTTTGGGCAAAACACCAATGAAGAGTTAGAGCCAACTATAATTTTGAATTGCTACAGAGTTATTTTGCAAACTTAATTCTCTTGGGCATAACAAATTTAGGATGAGGATAACTTACAAAAAGAAAAGAAAATACAATTACAAACTTTCTGAAAAAAGAAACCACAAACAAAAACCACAGGTTTGTGTATATCTTAAACTATCTAACACAAGATATATACTGTCATTTATGGTCATACAAAGTAAAAAAAAATAAAGGAATTAAATTAGGGATGCACCTACTTACCAAACGTCGGCATCTGCCAATAGATGTTGATTTCTGTTCAGCAAGTGTCATAGTCGTGGGAAATGATGCAAAAAACTGGACTGAAGGCTATTTTTCAGTGATTTGGCTCATTTTTTGTGTTGCTTGTTTTGGGGATTGGGGACTGAATTTGTATTCATTCAGGTTTGCGTAATGCTTGTAGGAATTCTTTTTTGCAACAAAAAACTAAATATTCAATAAAACTAAAAAGCATTAAATGAAATAAAAATCAGCAGCAGCACTGGTTTCCTCTAAACATGAGTGTAGGCACAGAAATTCACAATCTGTGGATCCTTGAGAAGAAAAAAAATCTGGTACTCCATGGCATCTGCAGCACTTTGCATCTATGTGCATCTCTAATTGAATAGAGATGCAGAGTGTTTGGTGCACACTGCCACAATTACAGAGCCAAATGCTGAACACTACTACATTTTTAAGTTGTCAAAAACACACACACACACACACACACACACACACACACACACACACACACACACACACACACACACACACACACACACACACACACACACACACACACACACACACAGAAATAAAACTGCTGAAAGTTCTTGCATGAATGTGGCAATAGAATAACCAGATAGGAAGTATCTTTTCTGTTGGCTATAGCATGCTCTAAATGCTCTCTTCTAAAAAGATCTTCTTAACTGGTTAAGACTTCTAATTTAAATTCATCTTACCATTAGGTACAAGTGTTGATTTTTCTGCCCCTTGCAATCACTAGATGTGTGTGTGGACATGTCTTAAGTTGTTCCTACACAGAGCCAAAACTATCAGGCAGGCTCTGACCTCTCTTAATTAAAGGGTCAGAAGGCCATAAACATTTAGGAGACAATCATTAGCACTGCAGACTAGGAAAGACAGTAATGTGGCTGTTTGACATTCCGCTGTTACTGGTTTTAAGACATTTTAAGATAGGATCTAGCCTATACTTTCCCAACAGCACCAATTCACACAGAACATCTTGTTTGTAGGGACAAAAATATGTCATCCAAAGTTGTTAGTCCAGCAGTCACTGAGGTGTCTGCACTAGAATCATCAGCTGGCAATAATGCAGTCCAGGAGCAAGCCTCCTACATTCTCAATTCGAATAATGAGGGACACCATTAAGCTACCTCATCAGAATTTCATAGACTTAACCTTGACCTCATTTGTGTCTCATATTTGTCCAACCTCTGCCTCTTTTTCTCTCAGGATGCCTCAACAGTCTCAGAATGACAGAAATGCAAGAGTTTTATCAAGTGCCGGGTTAGGAAATGTCAGTAGAGTCAGAGAGGCCACAAAAAAAGTCAATGTAAAGAAAAATAAGGACAAGAGAGCAGACAAACTGGGGTGCAAGAGAGTCTGAAGGAGTTGTCCTTCCTGTTTTGCATTTTGAGGGTTCTCAATTCCCATCACGCTTCACAAATTAGCTGCACGGTCTGGATGGCTTCCACAAAGGCCATGGCAACAGTGTTACTAGGCAAGGGTAGATTTCTTTCAAGCTGTCAGATAAGGTAGATAGAGTGAGGCCAGATGGGATCAGAAAACATATTCCTGCTGTTGATTATTGGACATGCAAAACAAATGAGAAAATGCATAGAGCGGTTTGCCAGCAAGTCTAGCCAGCTCAAAAGTGGTGAATGCTGCTAAGCAAGTGATGGTACTAACAGGTTCTGAATTAGATATGGAAAATTGTCAAACACGCTGAGTGAACTGACTGATTCACTAGAATGGATCTTTCTGCTAAGGATTGTATCAACGTCTAAATCATTTGTTCTCAGTGCGAAGGG
Organism: Pelvicachromis taeniatus; assembly: GCA_015108175.1. Lineage (NCBI taxonomy): Eukaryota > Metazoa > Chordata > Actinopteri > Cichliformes > Cichlidae > Pelvicachromis > Pelvicachromis taeniatus. The sequence continues at coordinate 110,920 of VURO01005719.1, forward strand.
ACAGATGTGCTCCCACCTTTCAGAGCTTGAACTTAATTAAAATACTGATATTTTATTGTGTTCTTTATTCTTCATATAAAAGCCAGAGAGGCCGACTCCATCTTGAGGGTCTTAGCATTCTACAGCAGCTTTCACCATGGGCTTCATTTCAACCTGACTGGGATCATGACCCTTTGAAAAATTGTCAGACAGGATTTAATATCAGTGGCAAAAAGTGACTCATTCATTTTGATTTCTTTTGGCTGTGATAGTGAGTCGTTTACTTATGGGTGTGTGCAATGCAGAAATAAGAATCTCTGCAAAAAAATTTTAAAGCTGGTACAAGTAATACATGCTCTAGAAGGGTCACACATGTCAGCTTATAATCTTCTGCTCATGTTGAATCGGTCAACACCCATTGACTGAAACAGCTACACCATGCAGACTATGGAACATCATTTTCAAAGGCATCAACCCAAACTGCACTGCAAGAATAAGCATTTGATATTTTTGCTTCTGGGGATGTCAATGCTACTAGTCTGGATTCTCGTGAATTTTGTGCCCCAATAAATTTTCCTTTTGTGTTACCATCAGGTTTAGGAAGTCTCTCCAAAACGATTGAGTGTGGTGCCGCTGAACTTGAGATTAATGTCTTTCAGTGGATGAAGTGAATTCTATTTTAAGTCGCCCCTGATTGCATTGCTCCATTCACTTTCTCAGTCACTCATCTTGCTGTGAGTTGTCAGCAAGACTTAAGTGTTCTTTAAGTGCAAGTCCATAACATGCCTCACAAATCTGCATTACATTATGTGTGAATACAGCGTTCACACATAATGGAAGAGGAAAAAGAGCAATAAATAAAAGAATGCTTAATGCAAAATGCTTTACCTCCATATATATTGTTTAAATGCAGTTGCCACAGACTACAGTAAGAATAAAAGACTGAAAAATGTTTCATTCATAGAGCACTGAGTAGAATTTCAATCAGCTACCAGATGTTTTAACTTCCATCTTGTTCAGGACAAACCTTAAGTTGATCCTGGCAACTTCCTGGATAACAAATAAATGTATGACACATAAATATTTGGGTTAGTGTTCTGAATGGTAATGTGTTTCCCCGTACAAATCACAGAAGGAGGCTGATGCTTTGTTTTTGTTCCTTTGTAAAAGCTCCGTCTTGCCTGGTGTGCATGGTCTCCGGGAACACTTTGCATTCAGTATCCACAGCAAACAATTAAGTTGGAACTGGGCATGATGTTTTTGTTAGGGATACTAAACTCTGGGTAGATGAAGACTAGTCTATTACAAGTCATGAACTGCTCAAAAAAATTAAAGTAACAATCGACTCATAAGTCGATAACAATATGATGTCACTGGAAATACAAAATCATCAACGTTTTGAGAGCACCCCAAAAAGCAATGAATGAAATCAATGAAGCAATTTGCTTCATAATGTGGCTCACTGATGTTTGCGGCCCTCATAAAGAACAGATGGTCTATGGATGCACTGACACATCCCACAGGTTCTGAGTTGGATTCAGGGCTTGGCAATGTGAGGGCCAGTCAATGGCATCCACGTCTTCATCATCCAGGAATAGCCTACATGCTCTGGCCACAAAAGGACAGCTAATGTCCTGCAACAGGAGGAACCCAGGGCATTACCAGTGGGTCTGAAGTTACCGTTGACTAACACCTCCTACATCAGGGTAGGCTATCCCCGAAGGACATCCTGTCCCATTTGATCACTGACCCACTCTCAAACCTAGATTAGGCTGCATGTGATATACCACTCAGACCGTGACAGCATTACAGATGTAGAACAAATTCATTTTATTACTTCGCCAAGGAGACCACGCAAAACAAGCAAGCTATCAGTAGAGCATCACTGGGCACAGACTCTTCACCCACCATGCATTTGGATTATTTACTCTTCAGTTCAATTAAGTTTAATTCAACTTTGTTTATATAACACCACTGTGTCACTGACAGCATATTCTGCCAGTAGGAGACAGAATGTGTGAGTGAAAACTGCTAAATAGATTCAGTGTCAGGGGCCTGAGTCTTTGAGTTTATTTTGTATTTTTGATTTCTAAGGATATATTGGAATAATGTTAAGTCCTTGTGTTATTTTTAGTTAGGGTTTAGTTGAGTTTTACTCTACTTTGTGTTTCATTTTAGATCCGCAGGCATGGGTGAAATCACGGCGCAACTGTACATGCCATGTTTTTGTGTATTTCTTATTCAACACATTTTCTACCACTGCTTTGAAAACACACACTAGTTTGCAATAATTAAAGAAAACAAAAATGTTAATATTAATAAAATTTAATATAGACATTCACAGTTATCGGGATTGCTTTATGCTACAGAAGTGAGGAGAGTGCTTTTAATGGTTATAATGTAATCGTACATGGCTATATCATCAATCACAACAGTTATAGAATGTTTTTGACGTTTTCATTTTTAATAAGTTATATTTAACCTCCTAGGACCTGGCATCCACATATGTGGACGTCACATTTTTTGTTGTTTAAACCAAAATGCAACATTTTGCTCTACAAGGGCCTGATATCCTCTTACAAGAACATTATACTGCAACTGTTCAATCGAAATTTAAAAAGAATTTCCTCATATGTGGCTCTCATTTTTCTCAGAAACAAAAATCGGGTAAAAAAA
>VURO01005730.1:0-11403 GCA_015108175.1 Pelvicachromis taeniatus
CCTTCTGTTCTGTGGTCCGTCATCCCTGCCTGTGTGTTCCCTGTAGTGTTCATTCCCCGTGTTGATCCAGTGTTCTGTGCCTGTCTCTGCGTCTGCATGTTTTGAGTTCCCAGTTTTATTGTGAAGGTCTGTCTGTTATTGTAATCTGTCTCTGTGGTTTTGTTTCCTGTTTTACTTTGAAGGTTGTCGTCTCATGTCAGTGTTTTCAGTTTTGCTTCCCTGTCCTCGTTAAGCCTAATGTCTCCCAGCTGTGTTCACCTCCTGCCTCTCGTTCCCTCCTCGCTATGTCCTGTTCATTTAAGCTCTGTGTTTTCTGTGGTTCGCTGTCGTGTCGTACCCTCTACCAGCTGTGTGTTTCCATCTGTGGGATCCTGTTACATGTCCGTTTGTATTTTTTGAGTTAGGGTTTCCCAGTTTTATTTAGTGTATTTTGGTCCAGCAATAAAGCTGCGTTTTGAGTTTCATCTGCGCCTCCGTGAGTCCTGCCTTTTGGGTCCTTTTCCTGCCTGCCCACACACAGACCTTGACAGTGAAGAAAGATCTTTTCCAAACTATCTTTTCCTCATGAATCAATATGTACCATTTCAAAACACATGTAAATGTTTATTGTGCAGGCTGAGGATGGAAGACACCAAAATGAGTCCCTCATTGGTACATGTGGTAAAATCTCCACTCTCATCTTCCATTCTCATCACAGTAAATAAAAAAAGGAATATATTAGATGAAACTGTTTCATTAACAACAAGAAACAGTTAGAGCACAAACCTCTGCCAAAACAGCTTGCTTCACTGGGCAGTATTTATTTTAGGGGAACAGTATTGCATTTTGCCTATAGGCTGTCAATAAAATCAATGACAGGAAGGAACACAGTTCAATTTATTGACCTTTGGCCTCACAACAGCTCTTTTGTGAGGCCAGAGGTGAAATGTGACATGATATTATAAATCTTTCTATTGTACATTCTACTGTATATGTTGACAATACACACTAAATTTGCAAGAGTCATAGTTTCTAAGGATACAGTTTCTATGTTTCTAAGTTTTTTGTCAGTTTCTCACCAATAAATTATTAAGTTGACCTTGAAGGTCTTGATGGATGTAACGTAAATTTTAATTCTTTACCTGAATGGTCCGCAGTGTTGTGATGGTCTGTATCTCACTATAGCAAAGATGGTGGGCAGCATACACAAAAATAGCATGAAAAGTAGCATAGCCAGGTAGAAATTGTTTGACCTAAAAAAGCAAATGGAGAAAATGGATGTGTTACTATGATTCATTTTTACATTACTATAAGTACTATATGTACTTCATGCTCCTGAACAGTTCAGTAGAAAAGCAAAATTAATGCGACTCAACTTAGCAGAAGTATCCCAGAGCATATCTGCAAAATATACTCTAAACAATTTGTCGTCTCCAAAAGGTAAACTGAAACAGTAACATGAACATTTTTTTCTTTGTTTCTTCTGTGTAGTGAAATCCTTCACCGACCACTTATCTGTAACATCTAACTGAAAATGTACATGCTCAAAGTCAGTAGATTAAGTGTTGTGACTATTCTACTTGCTTAAATACACTGCTCAAAATATTAATTAATTAAGGAAAACTTAAAGTATAGCACCAAGTCAAACTTCTGGGCTCTTAATCTGGTCAGTTAAGTAGAAGTGGGGGTTAAGCATGTTCAGCTGCTTTGGTGTTAATGAACTTAACAACAGGTGCACTAGAGGGCTAACAATGAGACAACACCTAAAACAGGAATTTCGTTTACCAGTTAGAGGCCACTGACATTTTTGCCCCTCCTCGTATTTTTGTTTTTTCACTAGTTTTACATTTAGCTGGGGTCAGTGCCACCTCTGGTAGCGTGACGTGATACCTGGAGGCTACAGAGTTGGAGGTAGTCCAACTCCAGGACTGAAATATCCATATGGCATTTCTTTTTCCTTACAAATGTGGACACCTGAATGTCCATTTATGGTGATCTGGCTCACTGGAGCTCCAGCACTCCATGTCCAGGAGGGTCGTACAACATTCCGGTAAGGTATCAAGGGAGTATACACCAGACTTTGGTGGACACGGGCTGCAATCAGACCCTGCTCAACGGCATGCCGGGTGGACAGCAGGGGGTCCAGGACGGAGGGACCAAGTCCGAAACAAAAAGTCCATGAAAGGCACAGGAGCACAGAGAACAGAGTCCAAAAACACACATTCAAGGGGCTGACCCAGAGGCCAATGGCACAACAGCCCACAGTTCACAAAGTCAGGGGGCCAACTGCACCGAAGGCAGTGGCGGCACAGGTGAAGCAGATCAGGAGGCCAGCCGCGTTCCCAGCAGCAGTTCAGGATGCTGGCCATGACGGCGAGAATGTCCAGCCTGTGGCCTGGAAAGTGGCCGGCGAGGTGCAGGCCGAGCAGGATTGTGAACCGGGTGGTGGCGTGGCAGCCGCAGGACCAAGCGAGGCAGGACCAGGTGAGGGTGAGGGATCCGTGATGGATGGGGCCGTGAGCGACGGCGAGGGATCCGTGAGATGGGGCCGTGAGCGACAGCGAGGGAGCCGTGATGGATGGAGACCGCTGGCGGAGACAGAGCGGAATCAGCAGGCGCGGAGACGGAGCAGGCTGAAGCTGCACAGGACATGGGCTCAGCTCAGGCTAGCGCTACGGCGGGGCGGGCGGGCGGGCTGGGCAAAACCTAAGGTGGGGCGGGCGGGCTGGAAAAAACCTACGGCAGGGCGGGCGGGCGGGCTGGGCAAAACCTACGGCACGGCGGGCGGGCTGGGCAAAACCTCCGCCAGGCCGTGCAGAAAAGCAGTAGCAGCTGGGGGCGAAGATGCAGCTTGTTTAGGAAGAAACTCCGTGCGAGCAGGTGAAGAGAGTCCAGGAGTCATGGGAGACTGGAGATGAAACAGGCTTCCACAACACAATTTGACTCCAGACCGCCAACAGGTCTCCACTAGGGCTGGGCAAAACGATTATTTTCCTAATTAATGAATCTAGTGATTAATTTTTCGATGCATCGATTAATCTAATGATATATGTTACTGCTAAGCAGCTTAAATTAGTTTTGCATTTACGGAGGTTGGGTGTTTATCTCTGAGTGTATGTCTACGTGGGGGGTGTCTGGATGAGTTAAAGGGTAAAAACCAGCGTTAGTAAAAAAGTTGAAAACTTACGGTCGTTTTATGATCGGCCATTTCCACCTTACAAAGCCGGCAAACGACTGAATCACTTGGGGTTAAAATATCCCCATACTGTTCGGGGGGCGTGGTTTAAGTCGACATGTTACCGCTACTCGCTGCCGCCATGTGTTTTTTTCAAAGTGACGACGCATCGACGCAAATTCTTTACGTCGACGTAATCGAGTACGTCGACGCATGATGTTTCCATTTGCAATCAGTGAACACAGAAGAACTCACGGCTCTCCCCAACAGTCCATTCCAGCCACCAGCCAGGTCTGATTGTTTAAGACCTTGTATGTGAGGAGCAGGATTTTAAATTCTGGATTTAATAGGGAGCCAGTGAAGGGAAGCCAAACAGTTGACGGTGTGCGCTACATAACAATACAGACCTCTTTGCCAAGACAACAAATTAATTTCCCCCATTAATTATTTTCATGTCAAACTGGGAAATCAGAGGAGAGACAGGCCGAGTGCGAAGCAGTGGGAATGAGAATCAGCACCCCCAAATCTGAGGCCATGGTGGTTTGCAGTCTGCGTCAGGTACAATTCCTGCCCCAAGTGGAAGAGTTTGAGTATCTCAGGGTCTTATTCACGAGTGACGGGAGAAGGGAGTGGGAAATTTTCTCAGGTCAGGACTTTGATAGGTCACTCCAAAGTCGTCTTCTCTTTTTTTAAGCCATTCACAGGTGGACGTTTTGGATCACTGTCCTACTGCAGAACTTCAGCCTACTGCAGGTGTGCTTCAGCTTGTGGTCACAAACAGATGGCCGGACATTCTCCTTCACGAAGTTTTGATAGACAGCAGAATTCATGGCTCCATTTACCACAGCAGGGCCATGTAGGTTTCCCCTTAATAATAAACACCTCCATTTAAAAAATGCATTATGTGTTTAAATGTGTTATCTTTGTCTAACATTTAAAGTTGTTTGATGATCTGAATAATTTTAATGTGACAGACATACAAATAAAAGGAAATCAGGAAGGGGACAAACACTTTTTCACACCACTGTATTTTCATTTGCATAGTGAACTGTCTATGCTATCAATGTGCACATGTGTCTGGTCTGATTTTCCACCACATCTGGGAGTGACCGATAAGGATTGAAAGAGGCAATAACGGCCTTTTTTAAAGCATAAATCAGAGTGGACTGACTGTGGATATGTGTGTATATATAAGTTGATGCACATGCTAATAAATGAAAAGGCTTGAGGAAAATACCCATTTGCTGATAATATACAAGACTTTGGTTGCATTTTTAAATCTTTATCAAACTGTGTAGAGCCCCGGATGTGATATAAGAGACTGTCTGGACACAATGAGCTGCTATATTTACTGTCCATTTATTTACTCAGTCTTTAGAAAACTATTGGAGGAATAAAAGGGAAAGTTATTTTCTTTTTTGGTGTTTTGATAGTGGTTATGAAAAGTGCTGTGCCGCCTCTCTCTGACTTTGACTCCATAGTGTTTGTACTACTGCTGCTTTTGTGCAGCATTTTTAGTGGATTTATTTAACAAATTACGCGATGTGCTGTAAGGAACAGACAGTACAAAAGGGTTGTGCTTCAATTTTTATGAGTGAAAATCTAATATTTTATTAGTCCATTATTCAGCAGCATCACAGCCTGTGCAGATAAAGCTGGTTAACCAAGCTTGCTAGGATCACCTGAAAACTTAGAATTTACCTTTACTTTTATCTAAATGTGGGAAATTGTGTGTGTGTGTGTATGTGTGTGTGTGTGTGTGTGTGTGTGTGTGTGCGTGTCAAACCTGGATGCTCGAAAGACCTGCTGATGGGGTACATTACAGGTAAGAACAGCCCAGCTCCTCAGATACATCAGACCAATCAGCTTCAGCACATTAAAGGCAGGAAGACAGGGAGAAAAAAATGCCCCCATCCTGAAGGAAAGAAAGAGATAGATCAGTAACACACACACACAGGCAATAAGGTCACACTTCATATAAAAGATATTACATTCAGTGGTTCATGATTTCACTTCATTACATTTATTGCTGTAAGGAGACGTTTCTAAAATTAGATGAGAAAATACAATCAAGAGGTGTAGTGGAAAGATTACAGAGAGCCACAGTCCGTTAAACAGGGTAATGGAGACCTGTCAGCACTAGTCGGGCTATTAGCTCTGAAATAGGTCCTGTGGTTTTGGAATGGTAAAATGTTTTTCACACTTACCAGATCATTCCTTGGTTATAAATTAGATGCAAGACATTCTCAGCTATTTTGAATTCTCCATATTCAGGCTGAGAAAAGACAAAACAAAAGCATTACTGTGGTGTTTGTTCATGTTGTAATTTTATAATAAAAATACAAAACCAATAAAAAAAAAGTTGGTACACGGTGTGATTCTAGCTGCACTACAATCCTGTCGGACAGGGTCTCTCTGGGTCTCTATTTTCATGTCATGATGCGCCAAATGTTTTCAGTTAGAGGAAGGTCTGGACTGCAGGCATGCTTCTTGTGCTATGAAGACCTACCTTTTTAAAAGATTCAGCATTAGCTTGCTGAAATATGTAAGAAAAACATAAATGGACCAAATCATATATTGCTCTAAAATATTCATATACACCTTTGAGTGGTGGTTTTCTCTGTATTATTGTAGGGTCTTTAATTTACAATATAAAGGAAATTAATGCTTTGGGCCTGGTTGAATAACCTTGAATGGGCCATCATACAGCGAACGTAATGGAGGCCTAGCAGCATTGTGCCTGATGAAAACAAACTGAGAAGAGTCAAACGATCTCGGAACAAAAGTGTTGGGCAGGCAATGGTGCACCGGGCCAGGAATGGAAAACAAGTCTACTGGGGGATGGAGAGACAGCACAGAGGTATCGAAACCTCTCAGGCAGGAATTCCCCAGGGACCTGGAGGGGCTGGCCGAGGACAAGTTCATTCGGAGAAATCCTGAGGTCTTCCTTCACCGCGCAAGCACAACACCAACAAAACCCACAGAAGGCGGTCAACCCAGTTGCCACCTGTAAGAGAAGCCCGGAGTGCAGCCTTGAGTGACTGGTGAAACCACTCGCACATCCCGTTGGCTTGCGGGTGGTATGCCATGGTTTGGTGGACCTTGACCTCCAGGCCATTAGACATAGCAGACCAAAGCTCAGAAACAAACTGGGGGTCTCTGTCCAAGGTAATGTCAGCAGGGGGACCGAAACGTGAAACCCACGTGGACAAAAATGCCCTGGCCACCACAGCCGCTGTCATGGACGCTAGGTGTACCGCCTCCGGCCACCTGGTTATGTTGTCCACCACAGTCAAAAGGTGTGTGAAACCTTGTGATTGTGGCAGAGGGCGAACCAGATCCATGTGCACATGATCAAAACGCCTTCCAGGGAGATGGAAGGGTTTGAGCGGTGCCTGTGTGTGTCAATGGATTGTCGCACATTGGCATGGAACACACTCTGTTGCCCATGGGCCTGTCCTCCAGCACGATGCCCATTTTTGCAGACCGAAGGGCAGGAACATCCGGGTTGGCACGCTGGTCAGTGGCCATGACGGCATAGTCTACGCCAAAATACATGGGAGAAACCAGCGCGCGGGACAGACAGTCAGCGACGTAATTGGACTTATCAGCCATGTGCTGAATGTCTGTCATAAACTCGGAAATGGCCGCCAACTGGCACTGCTGGTGCGCACTCCATGGGTCAGAGACATTGGACATTGCAAACGTCAAGGGTTTGTGATGACCCTCGAGAAAAAAACAAAAATGGCGCGTTGCAAGGTGTAGGGCCAGCAACAACCTGTCAAAAACACTGCATTTGCGCTTGCTGTACCTGAGCATATGACTGAAAAAGGCGAGTGGTTGCCAGACACCGGATACCCGCTGTTCTAACACGTTGCCCATCACTGCGTCTGACGCATCTTAGAAGGGTTGATGATCAGGCCATGTGCCACCAAGCGCTGAAAAACTGGACGCAGATGGGATGCATGCTGACTCTATGAGCAGCTGGCCACCAGTATATCATCCATGTACACAAAGACAAAAGGCAGCCCCTGCAACACAGAGTCCATCAAACGCTAAAAAGTCTTGGCAGCACCTTTCAGGCCAACGAGCATTCACAGAAACTCGAACAGGCCAAAAGGGGGTAATTACAGAGGTTTAGGAACTTCTTCAGCGCACACAGGAACCTGGTGATACCCCCACACCAAGTCAGTTTTAGAAAAAATCGAGGTCCCAGCAAGATGGGCGAAAAAATCCTGGATGTGGGGAATGGGGTAATGGTCGTTCTCCGTGACATTATTTAAACGGCAAAAATCTCAACATGGCTGCAACCAACCGTCCGATTTGGGCACGATGCGTAGTGGAGAGGCCGATGCACTATTCGAGCGCTGTGCAATGCCAAGATGCTCCATGACCGCAAATTCCACCCTAGTGGCGGAGAGTTTTTGAGGTGGCGCATGTGCGCAAACACCAGGGGCCCGACCGTAGGAATATAATGCTCAACCCCGTGCTTAGTCGCCATGTTACTGAAATTAGGGATAGTCAGCGATGGGAACTCCAAAAGTAAATGCTGAAAAGCATCCCCGCAGGAGTCCAACAGACACCAGCGGGCGAGGCCGGCTATCACGGCAGCCGGCAGTTGTCAGAGGAAATCTCCCGTCATCCAGTCCGAGCAAGGACAGAGAGGGTGTAGCGCCAAAAAAGTAGGTCTTTAAGGGCGGCATATTTCCCTTGGGCGGGTGGGTCCAGAAGGAGGGTCATCACACGACAGGTGGCTAGCGGGTCGAGCGAGGCCACCACATGGTGATACTTTGTTTCGTCAGCCGAGATACCGCAAAGGGTGAACTGAGCCTCCATGTGCACGAACCACAACAGGAGATCATGGAGTCAAAAGTCTGGCAGCTTAAACACCACAGCAAACGCAGTTGCTGGGCAGGTGTAGCTGATGCATCCATAGTGGAGCCGGCGTCATCCTCGATTTGAATCAGGGGTCACCAATGTGGAGGTAAACACAAGACGACACGGGAGCTCTTACTTCTCACCTTACCACAACTGACTACCTTGCGCCACAAAACTCAGCAACACACTCGCCGTACACTGGGTGTGAGTGGAGCCCTCTAGAGGTCCACCACAATCTTATCTTTATACTGGTTTTTATTTTTGATTTGTGTTGTCGGCTTTGTGATCATACCTAAATACATACTAAGAAAAAGATTACACGTGTCCTCATTAGGATAGGGCTTGTGTTGGTGTATGGGGCTGTAGCCTCAGGTTTATATTGTTAAATGGTAATCATAAGACAGTGTGTTTCAGATCATTTTACAGAGTAACATATGTAACGAGTAATATAACAAATGTCCTTCTCCTGGGAGTAATTAAGTAATGGGCTGCATGACTTTTAAGAAAGTGTTCTGTGTAATATGTGTAATTATTTTTTTACTTACTTTGACTTTTACTGATCACAACAAAGAGGGGAAATACCTCCAACATGCACAAGTATTTGGCCACACAGCATGCAATTAATTTGCATAAATGTAATGTCTTTGATATGCTGCTTAGAGAGGGTGGTGACTCTTGAGGTGGAGTCAATGAGAATCGATAAGGAATCGAATCAATAAATGATATTGATAATGGAAATTGGAATTGCTAAATCCCTATCAGTTCCCATCCCTACTGGGTAATGACCAAAAGACTAATATAATTTAAGCGGCAGAAATTAGCTTTCTCCGAAGGGTGATTGGCCTCTCTCTTAGAGATAGGGTAAAGAGGTTGGCCATCGGGAGGGGCTCAGAGTAGAACCACTACTCCCCCACATTGAAAGGAGCCAGTTGAGGTGGTTCAGACACCTGGGCACCTCCTGGGTGAGGTGTTTCAGGCATGTCTCACTGACGGGAGACCCCGGGGTAGACCCAGGACATGCTGGATGCTTGGTCAGTTCTGGAATGCCTTGCTGCTCCCCCGTACAAGCTAGAGGAGGTGACTGACAGTAAATGGTCACTGATGTCCACTCACAGTGTTGTTTTTTATGTCATTAGTGAACCTATCATCAATTCAATGTTAAAGTCACGACAGATAATAAAGCTTGCAACCAACTTACAAATTTGCTCTCTAAATCCCAGCAGCAGCAGTCACTGAGGTAGCGAACCACTAGACCTCTGATGAAGTCAATGAGCAGGATGCTCACCACTGTGAAGATCATGTCAATGATGGACAGCTTCAGCATCTCCTGAAGATACAATATACACATATTCATTGGGAAATTTTTTAAATACTATATATAAGTATTTTATTTTACATACACACACATACATATAGACCATATATACCAGGCATAACATTATGACCACTGACAGGTTAAGTGAATAATACCAATTATCTCTCCTGCTACTGGGTGGAATACATTAGTGAGCAAGATAACACTTTGCCCTCAAAGTTTGGCAAGCCTAAGGATTTGAGCAAGCTGGAGGACTGGTTCAGAGCATCTCCAAAACGCTTGGGGTGTTCCCACTTTCACAGTTGGGGACCAGGTCCAGTGTCATGGGTGGCTCATTGAATGAAAGCTTGCCTATGTGTCCCAGTCTAACAGACGAGCTACTGCAGCCCAAACAAATTCAAACACAAAGTGTTTCTAATAGAAAGGTGTTAGAATACACAAGGCATCCACAGGGATGCATGGGGGCTCGGCCCTGGCACAGAGGGCCTCTGGTGCGCCGGCCCAACTAGGGCGTTCTTCAACTGGCGGGGAGGTTGTTACATCCTTGCAGGAGTTCTCTGCTCTACATGAGTTCACTCTGCAGGTGGGGGAGACATATAGGAGAGATGGAGAATGAACTAGACCTGGGAGTCTATTGTCTTATATAGTCTGGGAGATGTTTGGATGATGGGGTGGGTACAGCCTCTTCTGTGGCCGGGTCGGGTGGGCCGCCACGGATTCTGTAGGGCTTGGTGGCTCTGCTGCCGTGGGCCCTGGTCAGGATGGGCCTGGGTCCCCTGGCCTCGGTGGATTCCAAGGACCGGGGATGCCTACTGGGGTCAGCGGGGGAGCTGGCCCCAGGGAGGAGCTACTTGACTCTCCCTTCTTTCCCATCCCCAACTGCCTCCCTCTTCCCACTCCACTACACCCACCCTTACATGTAGGGCCTTGGGGTGCAGGTGTGTCACCAGGGCGCAGGGGAGGAATCCCACCCCCTCTGTCCCCTTCTGGTCACCTGTACCTCAATTTTATTCCACAAACCAGACATCCACATTACTCACACTCTCATTACACGTACATATAGGGCCTTGGGGGTGGGCACGCTACACGGCGTCCAGAGCACGGTCTGAGTACTCAACCTCACCTCTGGCGCCAGTGCTCACCTCTCAATTTTTAATGCATGTAGCCATTGAGGGTTTCTAGGAGGGGCTGTGATGGGGCTGCCCTCCCATGTTTTACTTGCACTCTAGAACAGCACGCAACAACACTACATTTGAGCAGGAGGGAGGCATGGGGTCTTCGCACACCCCGCTCTCTGCCAGCCATCGGGGCGGAGGGGCTGGGAGGGTCTGGGTTGCCGGGACCCCCTGCCACTGCGGAGCCAAGGAGAGTCTACTTGTATCCACCTCAGGGAGGGGGGCAACATCTGGGTCTAGGTGCGGTTTCCCTCTTAAGGGGGGAGGGTACCTGGACCTGGGATGTAGAGCATGTTTGGGGAGTGTGACTGTGTGTACGATGTACATTTATGTTTGTCTCCTTGTTGGGTGAGTGCCGAGTGTTTGTGGTTGTGTGCATGAGGGTGGGAATGCACGTCTGTATCTGTGTGTGCCTGCTTGTCTGTGTCTATGTGTCAGGTTGGGCCTCGGACTCCGCCTCTCTGGGAATATCTCAGGGCCTCCAAGGTATGGAGGCCTATCTCCCCTCACCACACCTCCTGCCTGTGGCTGATGCCCTCAGACGTCGGTGAATCGGTGGTCCTTGATGCACTGACGTGTAGGTACATACATGAGTATGAGTAGGTACATACCCAGCCCGGGTATGTACCTACTCACTCCCAGTGACTGGTTGGCGGGACCTGGCACCCGTGGCTTGGTCAGGCCCCTTCCCAGGGATGGGGAACCTCATGCCTCTGGCCACAGGGCCTGGGCCAGGCCCGCCCTGGTGCAGCTGGCTGCTGGCGGAGCCCGCGAGCATGTCACTACAGCCCCCTCTGGCTTCTGTTCCGTGGCTGCTGGGTGACCCCTCATCTGGGGCTCTCCTCAGCTCCTTCCAGGAGGGTGGCGCAGTTGCCCCTTGG
>VURO01005733.1:4339-20954 GCA_015108175.1 Pelvicachromis taeniatus
CCCGAAAAGTGCTTTACACTACAGTCAGTCATTCACCCATACACACACTGGTGATGGCAAGCTACATTGTAGCCACAGCTGCCCTGGGGCACACTGACAGAGGCGAGACTGCTGGACTCAGGCGCCACCGGGCCCTCTGAACATCAGTAGGCAAACATGGGGTTAGTATCTTGCCCAAGGATACATGGCATGCAGACTGGAGGAGCCTGGGATCGACCTTCCGGTGAGGAGGTGACCCGCTCTACCACCTGAGCTACAGCCACCCTAATGGCCACATTGGACACTGATGTGTCACTCCACACCAAATTCATAAGTCAAAACGTTGTCCACTTATGTTGTCCACCTAAGTGGACATTTAAAAAACTCATATAAAAGTAACTCACATAAAAGTAAAAAAGTACATAAATACACAAGAAACTTTTTTTCATGCCTAAAGATGAATAAAAATACTTAAAGAAAAATCGTGATTGAGGTAGTCATAATTCATGCATGAAAGGGTTAAAAGTGTCGAGTCTGCAGCGAGTCACAGAGCCAACCTTCTTAATTAGTGTATTCAGTCTTTTGGTGTCCCCAGCTCAGATGCTGCGCCCCCAGTTGACCACAGCAGAGACCCGCCTCTTGCAGGAGGTAACATTTTAATGCACACATCTCAGCTTCCTGTGGAAATGGAGCCTGCTGATCCCATGTTTTTTTATTCAGATTAAATAAATGAATAAAGAGGTCAATTCTCCGATAAATTCACCACATTGGGTATGACATAATTTACACATTTTCATTTTGTGGGCTATATTCGAGTTTGATAGAAACACTATAACACATGTTCATCTACCTCAAGTGGAAGTAATGCCACCAGGCTGAACATGAGCTGTTTTCTAATGCTCCCACCTTGTGGTGTTTTTGGGCAAATTCATATAGAAGATTATTTAAATTTTGCAGTTGCAGAAATGTGTATATACCTTGCAATAGAACCAATAGAATATTTTACAAGTAGATGCAAGTGAAAGTATCCCGTGTAAGTAACAGTGCTGAAGTGTTATTAGAAGTAAGAATCCTGCATAAAAAAGTACACTTGACTGAACAAAGTGAGAAAATTAATTTTAATGCAAGTTTATTGTCATGTCATTCAGGCAGTGATGAAGTTGAGTAAGAGCTTTATTATCGCTGCACTGGTTTTCTATCAAAAAATGCAATTTTTGTACTTTAAAACTGCCGTACAAATGCATAAATATTTTCCTATTGTACCTGTTTGACGTAACCAACGTTAGATTGGTATTACTGTATATACAATAAGGCACTTAAGCGGAGGGGTCCCCAGCAGAAGTTGTACCTTTAAACACAGGGAAAAACCAGGGAAAGGAAAGAAGATCAAAGAGAGAGAGAGAGGAAGTAGTGAAACACATTTCCTCACTGTGCATGTATTTATTGTAATCTCTTCTTTGTGGTAATGATCGAGCATTTTAACATCTGGTTCTTTTGATTATTTAAGAAAAACATGCGGAACAAATCTTTCACCTGCTAACAGAAACATGTGTAGTATTTAGATTTTTATAAGATGATTATGCTGTCATTAAAAGCTGAATGGGCTGCAGATTTGAAACACTTAAACAGTTCAGGCTAATGTCATGTGGCATTTTGCCAACTAATCATTGGCAATTACGTCATCCCCCTGCTTTCTTTTTTATTCAACGATACCTGCTGTGTGCTACAAAGATCTTCACAGCTCTCTTTTCCTCAGGAGCAGTGATGATTTTTGATGTGGGCGACATGGGCCATTGCCCGGGGCGGCATCGGCAAAAAAAAGTTTCTCTGCCCCTACATCATGCCAGCGCATTTTTGGGATTGCATGGGCATGGTTTTCTATGCGCCTGCTTGTAACACCCCCAAAAAGATTCTAGATCTGGACCAACCGTCTCAGGCGTGGGCAAAAGGATGGCAGTCAATAAAATTCAAAGGTAATTTATTGACACAAAAAGTTAAAAAATAAAAACAGTCCAGTGTCCCATTTGCAGCTCAAATAAAAAGGCAGTCCCAAGGCCAGAGCCAGCTATGCCACAATGCCAGTTGCACTCCACACATTAACTTCATCAGGGTTAGCAGCTGTCCTCTGTGGCCTCTGTGACCACTGGCCACAGAGGCCAGTGGTCACTCCGGCCTCTGCAACTCAGCTGCCTTCAGGCTGTGGCATATAATCATCCCTGACCTGCACAGAGAGACAAAATAACACAGCAGTGTTTGTAGTGTGGGCTATAAGTAGACTAGTGGATTAGTGCAATTAGTTACACCTGCCTCTAATTAGCCCAACCCCCTTTACAGCCATTGGCTCACCCAAAATGTGACACACACACACACGCACACACACTCCAACCCAGTGCAACTTCACATATGCAGGTGAATTAATACAGGCACATTAGTCTACCATGTTACATGCTGCTAACCGCACAGGGAGAAGAGGGGCGGGGGATTTTCTGGCTGGCTGGAGCGTCATCTAATAAACAGCTCGCAAAAAACAAACAAACAAGCAAACACAAAAACACCAGACATCGTGATATATACTTATAATTTGCACCAATGTGTTTTTTAAATTCTGTTATACACAAAAGTGGGCGCGAGGGCCCTCGGTGTGCCTGTATTTAGTGTTTTTATGAGAAGCCTTATAATGCCTAAGTTTGTGTATTTGTTCTGTTGTAAAAGCAACATTCTTACTTTTGTTTAACATTTTAATCAAACTTTTAATTTGAATTCAACACAAAACAAAACACTGCAAACAAAACAACTCAGTAGCCAGACAGTTTGTCCTCAGTGACAGAAAAATCAGATGCCTCAGCTTGGACAGGCTACTGAGGTTTCTCCTCTTAGTTTTAGTATCTGCTTCTTCTTTAAACTGCTGCCAGATGCTGCTGCGTTTACAGGTGTCAGTCATATTTATGTGTTTTTGCGATAAACTCGCACTCTCCTCCTCACTGCTGCCTACCGTCTCACTCACTGATTGGGAGGTAGTGATGTGAGGAGCGATCCTGAAATATCGATACTTCCAACACCAGCGTTTCATGTTGCAGGATCAATTCCCATATGAAAATATCAATATCTAATTTGGTTAAAATGTTTTAATCTCTATTTAAAAAATAATAATAATCGTAAATACGACTGACAAAAGTAAATTTGGCAATTAGCGGGACGATCGGCAATACCCTGTTACAATCACCTTCCCACTTCATCCATGTGCATGCACAAAACATTAGACCACAAAACATGCAATCTTGACTTTGTTCACAGATCATAACCGCGTTTACGTTCAGCATAGAAATGATGCTGTGTGCGATGTATGTGGGAAGACAGTTTAATACTGTGGCAACGCAGCAAATCTCCTTAAAAAAAAGTGGGGAGCTGGCTCTCACTCGATGGGAGTTGGCTCTGCTGATTCACTAACAGCCGATGCTTTTTCTTGTGACAAATCACTAGTTGGGGGATGGGTGTTCATACTGGAGTGCTAAATGACACCAATTAAAGATGGACAAGAAAAGGTCAAAGCCATCAGGTGCTCAGTTTAGAAAACAAGAAAAAAGCAGAGGAGGAGAAACAAGCAAAAGATAGAGGTAAGCAGATGTGTCACTGGATAATGGCAGGCTTATGTATCCTGAAACAAGAAAACATTCATTAGTAGGGATAGTGAAAACTGCTGTTTACGTTTGTTTGCCTCTTAGCTATCATAGTAAACAGTAGACAAACAGTAGACACTGATGTGGCTTATTGAATCTTTTGGACTGTGTTCAGCACAATGTTAATTAACCATTAATTGGAAGAAGTGTATTGTTGATTTGTCTCCAATTCTAACTGTCACGGGTCGCAGGGCGAGCTGTGTGGAGGTGAGAGAAAGGACCCAAGGTGCAGGCACTGGCTGTAGTATGAGTGAGGTTTATTCCACAGAGAAAATGACAAACAACAGCGAGGATGCGGGGACTGAACAAAGGAAACCTAAACTGGAGAACTTTAACAAACAAAAACCGAACCTGACACTCAGGGAGAAACACAGGGAGGTAACGTAAACGGACGAAGGGAGAACTTCCAAGGAGGAAACACAGGCCGTTTCTCAATATGCGTACTTGTGTGTACTTGTGTTTTCGTGGACTCGTTATACATCATCAGTCGGAGAACAAGTACTGTCCCAATTCAAAGTACGCATCAAGTCGAGATCGTGAAAAGTTCCCGGATGTGGTCTCGCTCCGCCCGTTTTATCGAGCATGCATCGGTGGTGACTTGTGTGGACTTGGTGGAGCCAAATAACCCGTCATGCATTTCGCGAGACCAGCCCGGTCACGTTCACCTGACCTGTGACATCATCGAGTGTTGTTCCAATTGCACAAATCGCGAGTCCGTACGGGAAGACCGGACTTGCCGAGAACGCGAGTCCAGACTCGCGTAATTGAGAAATCTTTAGGAATGGGGACCAGAGGGTGTGTTCCAGCTACAGGGGACTCACACTGGTCAGAGGGAGTGTTCGCCCAGGGCACCAAAAAGGCTAGGACCGCTTCTGACAATGCCGACTTATGTTTTATGTAGCTGTCTCCATCTTCCAAAAATCTTAAAGGGTTATCGGGACTGAGACACAAGATGTCATCCACATCGTAGTCAAATTTTGGTGAAGGGGTTTGAGAGCACCCTCTCACGCATCAAATCTTATGCTCTAGTCTCTTTTTCGCCTCCTTGATCTGTGGAAGACCCCTTCTTTGCATCCTTTGAGAGCAGCTGAGAGCTCACAGTTTCTTTTATTTCACTCCCAACATCTTGTGTCTTATCTGTCAGTCTCACAGGAGTGCTGCAATAGTCCACAAAACACCCGAGGTCAGGGGAGAAAGCCTTTGGCTCAAAGGGCTTCAAAGGGGGTCACGTAACAGTCATCAAAACTGGATTCATGCAGTTTCTTTTTATTTGTGCTGTTGTTGATAAAAGGCTTAGAAGGCTTCTTGACTGGCGCACATCAGCTGATGACATCAATTGATGACCCTCTACCTCTGCGTTCATGATGAATGTCCTAGATTCTTCTTCCTTCAGTTTAGAGAAAGAGAAAAACCGTATGCCTCCTCTGAAGCTGTCACTTTCCACCCTCTTTCCTTTCCTCAGTCCCGTCTGCATGTGGCTGTGGCCGATTTGGAGTAGGTTTGTAGTCGTCCAACCTGGTGCACTTGGCTACTAAGTTCCAAGTTAAAGGAATTGCTAGGAATGACCTGATTTATGTTTTATTTTTAAATACTTAATTTATTTTTTATATTTTTTTTACACATTTATGTTTTGTAGGATAATATAGAGCGTTAAAAGCAAATACCACATCCATACAACAGCTCTTCACAGGGAAATGCCTGGACTGGACTGGAATGTAAGATGAGCCAGAAGCCAAACCAAGTGCCAAATGAGGGACACCCAAGGCTCTTCCCCAACCATTCACATTCATGTTTTATGTTTACCATAATATAAAAACTTTATTCACCTGGGAGTGGCACCATTTGTCTGTCTGGTCCACTGGACAGGAGAAGGACTATGGCGCTGTGTAAACCTGAACCTTCAACCTATTTAATAAATACTGAAAACTAAAATATAAAATAAAACTAATTTAAGTTTGTTCATCTTCCCTCGAAAAAAACCCAAAAGAAGCATGTGTTATAAGTTACATAAACTCCCATCAGGTCCTTATCTGCACTTTTTTCCTGATTGTGGCTAATTATGCTAATATGTCCTGGTGCAACCGCAACAACCTGGTGCTAAATGCCCAGAAGACGATGGAGATTATTGTGGACTTTAGGAGGCACACAGCCCTACTCCTTCCCATCATCCTGACTGACACCCCCATCACCACTGTGGACTCATTCCGCTTCCTGGGTACCACCATCACCCAGGACCTCAAGTGGGAGCCCACCATCACCTCCATCATAAAGAAAGCCCAGCAGAGGATGTTCTTCCTGAGGCAGTTGAAGAATTTCAACCTGCCAACACGGACAACAGTGCTATTTTACACTGCGATCATCGAGTCCATCCTCACCTTCTCCATCACCGTGTGGTACGCTGGAGCCACCACCAGGGACAAACAGAGACTGCAGCATGTTGTGCGCTCTGCTGAGAAGGTGATTGGCTGCAGACTCCCGTCTCTGCAGGACTGTTCACCTCCAGGACACTGGGGCGTGCAGCTTGGATCACAGCTGACACTTCTCACCCTGGATACAGTCTGTTTGACCTGCTACCCTCAGGCAGGAGGCTCCGGTCCATTCGAACCAGAACCTCTCGACATAGGAACAGTTTCTTCCCCTCTGCTGTTGGACTCATGAACAATAAGCATAAGACTGTTGCCACCACTGGCTCAGAGTCAAACACATTATCTTGTTTTGTGTTCTCTGTTCTCTGCTCCTGTTCCACTTTGCACTGGTCATCACCTACACTCATGTATATATCAATCTGCTCAGCACTTAAATTTTCTTTTATTTATTCTATGGTTATTTAAGAATTGTCTATAGTATGTTTCGCAGCAGTACCGCAGCAATTTCCTGATGTTGGAAACTTGCTCAACATTTGGCAATAAAGTCCCTTCTGATTCTGATGTCTTGCTTGATTCATTTTGGCCTTATCATAGCCACTTGATGTTGTTTCAAAGAGCAAGTCCATCCCTGTAAACCCCCATGTTAAAATAACCCAATTGGCATTTATGGACACTTTTCCCTTTTCGTAATTGTATCAGTTATGTTACTTTTACCTGTACAGTTTATGGATACAGATTGCTAAAAGAGCATGCAGGACTAGCATGGCCTGAATGACTGAGAATCTAGATAGATAACCATGCTAGTGTTACTTGACCACTCACTACTCCAAAGTTACTTCTCATTCAACATGGGCCAGCCAATATGGTAATACTAAAGTTTCAAAATGATCAGTCAAGACATCAGTTGCTCAAACAAAAGATGCTCAAACTAACTGTGTCTTTGAGCATCTTTTATATACAGTCTATATTTGCAAGCTGTATTTAGGACAAGTATCGCTATAGAGCTCCCTTATAATGTCAAATAAAACAAATTACACTAAGAGGCATTGATTTTGGTCCAAACCTTTCTGCGAATGCAGCTCATCCTGTGCTTTATCTTGGTCTGTAATCATTGAACACCGCCACTGACCTGATTCAACTTTAACCGGCATTTATTCCCTCAGCTTGTTAAACAAACATATGTTGTGCTGTCATCAGTCCATCTTGTTCGCACATTATAAAACCAACCAGTGAACATGGTGGTGTGACAGATGATAGAACGCCTAATGGCCCCATTCAAAGCTCAGAATTGTCACAAATGCAATTTCTCTTAAATATAAACTTTTTTTGTTCCAGCTAATTAAAAAAGATAAGTGATAAGTGTAGCAAACCTATGCCACTACACAACAACACACTCAAAGGATGCCCCAAGCTGAAGGAAGGCAGTGATCATAAAACCATCCCAGGAGAAATTGGTAGAGACATCAATCAGGACAAATATCACACCACAGGTGGATGTTGTTAACATGCATTTCTCGCCGTGCCACACTGATAAATCTTCAGCGCAGTCACAAGCATCCTGTGTGTTTCTGCCAGCACAGAGATGCCTTTAAAGAAACATCACCTTCATTATCAAAGCTTTCACATGGCCACAGGCATTATACTAATGCCTACCATGTAAGTCAAAAGACAGACGCAGTGATCCAGATTGATGCTTGTTGCACTACTGCTATCTAGAAATACATTTCTTCATTTTATACAATGTCAGTTCATAATTCAGAGATATCTACTTCTTCCTTATCCCACATAATGCCCTAAATGATCATTGTATTTAAAGGTCCTACATACTAAAAATCCACCTTTAAAGGGTGGATTGGGAGTGAGTGGATGAAGACGGGACAAAGAAATGCTGTGGAGGAAAGCCAGAGATTAATAATAAGGGAGGAATCAGGGTCACCTGATCCAACACTAACTATATACTTTATCATACAGGAAAGTTTTAATCTTAAAAGTAGAGATAGTGTCTGTCTCCTGAATCCAAACAGGAAGCTGGTTCCACAGAAGGTCTCAAAGGTGAAGGCTCCGCCTCCCATTGTACTGTTAAATACTTTATGAACAACACGTAAAGCAGCTGTCTGAGAGCAAAGTGCTCTAATAGGGTGGTATGGTACTATGAGGTCTTTAAGATAAGATGGGGCCAATGAAGAGAAGCCAATACAGGGAAAATATGCTCTCTCTTCTACAGGGACTTTCTAGCTCCAGTCAGACCCACAGACCTGTGGGTCAGGCTTGCATTCCAACTCCTCTCTTAGAAGATTTAGCTGATAAGACAAATGGACACACACACAAAAATACCACAAATCACAATCAGCGTATATATTATTTTATTAAACACATTAAGGGAGCATGTACAGTTTAACTGCCCCTCTTTACAAGAAATACTGAAAGAACGAGATTGCGGATACAAGCAGCGGAAATGGGCGGAAAAAGGTTAAGGTTGGGGTAAGATTTAGTTTTGGTTCATATTTTTTTATAAAAAGTTCTTTTGTATGGAAACGTTTATATCAGATAAACTGTAAAGCCAAATGAAACTTAATTTGAAAAGTAACATTGTCTAGCTCCTGAAAATGTTCCTAATTAGCATGTGGCTAATACTAGTCATGTCACTAATGACCTGGTGGATGTTAAGAGGCTAAACAGGCCTATAAGCTGGTTTCAGACAGTCTGCCAAACTGAGCTGATACCAGTAGAAGATCATTCTGCTGGAAGACATTCTGATTTACTTTGAAAACAAGAGGATGTGACGTTAGCCAGGACTTTAATTAGAAAAGAAGCAGCAGATTTCTAAGACAGGTGGTGTTGGCTAATTCTTACAGGAGAGGAGCTGAAAGGTTGCCCAGTACTAAAAACCACGACACTACCCACAAGATGTCGAGTTCTTTGCTATGGTTTTAGTCTATCTCAAGTCTAACATACAGGGAAGTGGTGAACACCATTTACTCCAGTACTCACTGGGAGGAAATTACTTGACATCCTACAGGGTTAGAATAGTGCCAACATAATCATGTCATCACTTTTCTTCCAATTAAAGGTGTCCATATCACATTTAATGATCTGTCACCTCATGTGACATCCTTAATGGCAATAATCAACTGGCTCTCTCTTTGATGGATGGAAATAGCAGTGGGCTTTTCGGTGTTCGGAGCAGATTAATAAAAAGCTGAGATATGGAGAAGCATCGTCTTCACATGTGGAAAGTATCTGTGAATTGCAGGTACAGCTCCTCTGGACCTTTTTCACTAGTAACCCTGTCCACGCACAGCAAAGCAGCAAAAGAGAGGGAGGGTGATACACATGCAAAGAAACTGTAAACAAAGTAGAGCAGAGAAAAACGTTGCCTGTTAAAATCTCTCATTACTATGTGTAATATAGCAATGCAGAAACCAGAAAATGAGTTTATGAGTTTACCCTAAAAATAAATAAATAAAACAACCCTAACCCTGGACGAATCCCTGATCTGATGTTAAGTCATGCTGGGATTCAGGGTTCCTGCTAGGACATTTCTAACTGGCAGCTGTAATGGGGAGAAGACTGTACCTGCAAGAAAAACATTGAGACCACTCCTGCCGCTGTGCTGAGGAAGTTTCTGCCAAACCAGTCCTGCAGTTTCCCAACAAAACCCTGAAATGCAAAATGTTTGTGCTTTACTCATGCACAATATGATACTAAGCATACATGCAATTATTACTCAAGCACAACTAGAGAAGAAGAGGAAAAATGCTCTATGTTTAAGTGAGTGGTGCATGACAAAGTGACCTTATGAATGTCAGGAGCCAAGGTTTCCCACCAGATCAAAACATTGTCATACAATAATTAATCTTATTCATTTATGCTGCAGTGCATAACACAGAGTCCAAAATGGAAATCTGTGGCACAGCATTCATAGCTGATACTGCGCATACATACTGATATCTGTTTAATGATTTATGGTTGATCCTGGATACTAAAGCTCCTGTGAAAAAGAAAGCTTCAAACCAGAGATGCACGATTCCCTGGTATAACTCAGAAATGTACACCTTAAAACAAATAACCTGTAAGCTACAAAGCAAACAGAGGGTCACTAATTTAGATGATCTTCATTTAGCCTGAAACCAGTTTATTTCTCTATATGGAAACAATTCTTCACAAAGCTAGCACATTTTTACAATTCATCAGACTGATAAAATTAAAAACAACCATTTTTCCTCCCGCACGGACTGACAGAGCAAAGTGCTCTAATAGGGTGGTATGGTACTATGAGGTCTTTAAGATAAGATGGGGCCAATGAAGTTAAGCCAAGCAATTTTTCACCTGAACAAGTGAAAACAGGTGACTTCATGAATTTCTTCACAAATACATTTTTAACGAAACAGCAACACTAACACAAAGTAGAGTGTGCCGGAATTCCTCTACAATGATGATAAAGTCATCTAAATAAAGATAAAGACTCAGAGACCCTGCAGCATAATTAAAACATCATTATCAGTGAAACATTAAAGAGAAACCAAATCAACCAAATCATAAAAACAATGTTATTAACACTGTAAGTCAGATGAAATGAAGAGGATGTGTTTTTAAGCATTATCATAATAGAGAGCTGAAATTGGGATATAGCTTTAAAACAAACACAAACTATATTGGTTGAGGTTTGGCATTGTTACCATGCTGTAATTTATCTGAGATTCCCAAATTCTTATTGTATGTCCAAAATGGAAATTGTTTCTATCGTCTCCAGTGTTACCTTATTTCTGGAACAACCACTGTTTAAACTGCCACTTGACCTGTTCTTCTGTCGACTTTGTAGATCTCTTTTCACACGTCCCTTTTTGTGCCATGTTTGTTGTTAGACACGTGTTCACCTTAATAAAACTAAAGTTTTTTAAAAACAGCGCTTTATGGTTTGATAATGTAACGTAACCTGTTGCCAGTTGGGCTGGTCAGCGACGTTACAAGGGTCCAGAGTACAACAGGATATTGGGACATTTCCCCCCCAGTCTGCCACACCGTGGACTCCACAGCACTTAAACTGTACAAAACACAACACTCAGCTTCAGTGGAGTGAACATTTCTGTAATCTGAGCAGGCAAAGGTATAATATTATTTCTTATTAAAACAAACCTATTCCGCTTATATCCAATTCCATATATTTATTCTTCGACTCAATTTTTTTTAAAACAAAAACTGTATATAAATTCATAGTATTACATTTAATGTTACAAGTTTCTACTTCAGTAACAGCCAATGAGCCTGGTTCTGAGTTTGTTGGTTCAGTGTTAATATGAGAAAAAGCTAAAGAAATCTTTAGCTTTAAATGGTGGGACAAGACATGCATGATTAATGTTACAAAGGAAAGCAGCTTATTATTAACCAGATACTGGACGGCATCAAAGTCGTCTTTGAGTGTCTGATTTTCTCCTGGACCCGATAGCTTGTAGATCTCCAAGCTGTGCGTCAGATCTTTCTCAAAGTAGGTGCCAATCTGCATGACAGAAAGGAAGATAAAGCACAGAAATACACTGCACTACTGGATATTAAAGCAAAAAAGGTTAAATTGTGTTTAGGCACAAATGAGGATAAATACCAGAAATCAAGTCAAACCAAACAAGCAAAATAATAAAAACAACAACAACAATAAATACTGCTGTCATGGGAGAACATATGCTGTAAGTCTGGAGAATGAACATACTGTATGTCAATATGTCCATCTACATAGAAACTAAGTATAGAAAATTTGAGTATTTTGATGGGCCCAACTTGGAAAGTTATTTCAGTATTGTGATAACAGGCCACGTGTCACTCAACAGATTCAAAATCTATGGAAAAATTCCACAACAGTAAAGATGATAATAGAAGTTTACCCTTGTGTTGAAGTAGTACACTTTTTAAAAAAAATGTTTGTTTTTTCCACTTCTGACTTTGAGTATGCAGTTTTGGTGGCTGTTGAAATGAAAGTTATTTTTAGTTAAATCGGTCAAAATACCTGACCAAGCCTGGAGACCCTGTGGCAATATTTGCATTGGATAGGACTTTAATTTAATCCAGTTCCATGTTGTTCTGTTTACTACACTATAAGAAGCAGCAGTGTTACTGGTTGCGAGCAGAAGAGCTGGAGGAAGCTAACAGCACTTGGGGTCAGCAGTTTATCATGAACGTGATGCTAACAGCTTTTCTTTTTGTATATTGTGCTTTCTGCTAAACTACAAATGTGGTGAACTGGATGCAGGCGTGGTAACTCGACATTAGAGGGGTAATCATCATGGGACAAAAACCAACCACTCAATAGGCCATCTGAATTAGATAGCAGAATGAGCCAAGCTAGACAGGTTATATACATATAACCTGGTATATGTATACACATAGTGATTGTCCTACCTCTCTGCTGTAGACAAAAAACACACAGGCCATGGCCAGCTCCACAGATATCAGGAAGGACAGCAGGACATAAAACTGTATGGGTGAAAATGGGACACCACATGCCTACATTTGCATCTTCTCAGTAATATTTTATACTACTGTACTTGCATTCATTCAGACTAAATGCAAAGCTCATTAAAATCATAGATAAGCTCATTTATTATTATTTTAGAGTAACTCATTAATAATCTCTGGGTGACAATGACTCACCGCTCCATACTCACACTTATGAGCATGCAGCGGTTCTCCCTCATGCCTCCAACCACTCCCAGGTAGCACACACAGGTGGCGATGGTTCCAGTGACCACCAGAGTGTTGGCAGGGTAGATGAGCCAGAAGGAGGTGACTAGAGAGGCAAACCTGGAGTGCATCATCATGAATTCACCAAAGGCCACCACAAAGGCATTGCTTAGCTTCACCATACCAAACAAACACACATGCATGGGAAAGAAGGCACCTGACATTATTATTTGGGTTTGCCTATGTGGACTAAACCAGAATTTTGACTCAAATTGTACAAGACTGGATTGTTTAGTGATTTAAAGGAGCACTCAAGGAATCGTACATCTTACACCCACACCAAACACCCATATATATATATATATATATATATATATATATATATATATATATATATCAGTTTTTTATTATTTCCTTGCATATTTAAAATAATCATTTCAGCGCTTCTGAAGACTACAAGAAATGTGAGCATTTTTAGAACAATAACATTGACCAGAGTTATTATGGTTTTACGTTGTGGGTATGTTTTGACCATGAACAACCTTTAGAAGAGCAGAATACATCTTGCTGAAGCACATTATTTTTGATTTGCTTTACATATAGAAAGTCATTTCCATCATAAACTAAACAAAATGATGCATAAAATTTAACAAGACATGAAATGCAGTGATTGATGCCTAAAGTTTTGTAGGAGAGGACCATGAGACCCACCATGAAACCCCGAATATGATGTAAAGACGAATAAGAAGACTGACAACTGACTTATGGAAGTAGCCAAGGAGATCTTTACATAAGACACACACTGCTGTAAAATTTAAGCTATTTTAAATTAACATTGCACATAAAATCCATAATAAGCTTGTAAAATGCCTTACTACAGACTAACCCAGCTTATTTCACTTTATACTAGAATTAAAAAATGAAACACTGGAGCATTATGGGTGCATTAATCACATAACAAGTAGAAATTTGGAGAGCTGGATGGGAGCTTTAACACTTTTACTTTAACACCCTCTTGTGGTCAAACATAATCAAGTGCATACCTCTGCAATTTAAACGGTGCTGCTGACTGATAACAGTGACAAATGAATGCTCAGTGTTCAGGAACGGTGTCACCACATTTACAAGTAGACGGTAGTTACAGTGGCTCCCTTACTTCCCCAGGGCTGCTCACAGCAGATGCATATGCATGTTGATGTGGCACAGATTTTACCCCAAATGCCCTTTCTGATGCAACGCTCCCATTTAGTTGGACATGGTAGGCAACTGCTAAATGTGTTAGTTCATCTGAACTGGAACTGGTAATGCACGGTTACATGACAACCCATATTTTGTGTAGTCTTTGTGGATCTCTTACCCCACCTTACCCAGCAGAGGAAGTGCAGAGCTGTCACCAGAGATTTCAGGCAGTTCAAACCGGCGCTAGTCATCATTAGATAATTTTCCTCTGTCAGTTTGTCATATTTATTCAACCCCCCCCCAAAAAAAACAAAACAAAATGACACATTAGATTGGTCTCACTAATGGGCCTGAATGTTTGAGACATAATACCAGACAGTTACTGTTTACAGTACACTTTTGTTTGATGTACCAACACTGAGCCTTAAGCCACAGTGGACACCTGTTAATCATTGTCATCTGCTCTTATCTTCACATTAGCCATTTGTTACAAGTTTGTACTGAAATGTCTGAGAATGTGATTGTGTGAAAGCAGCTCATAACAGAAAAATGCCCAAACCTTCACTCACCAAATTTCCATATCTTGTACTTCCTAACTTATTGGAAACACATTAATGAATTCAAATGAAATGATAAATTCAGAGACTGATTTTGTGGTTGAGATAACAAACCAATTAAATATCTAAGGACTTACCTTGACTAATCTGTTTCCAGCAATATCTCTGTGAGAGACGTGTGTGTGTGAGCAGTATCCCAGCGGTGCTTCTAACATTGCCAGGGTTAACGAACAGTAAGAAGGAAGGAAAGCGAACTAAAAGGGTGTGTAACGACAGCTGACACACTGGGTGTACCTACCCAGTCTGTTTAGCAACAACATTAAAAAGGAGGGGTATGCACACCTGGCAAGAGAGAGGTCTGTAATAAAACTGTTGAAAGACAGTTAAATTTAAGAATTAGACTTAAACAATAACCACATCAGTCTCGGGTGAAGCAGATTTTCATCAAAGACTTCTGAATTTTGTTGGATTAATTTCTTCTTCAGTTTCAGCGACTCTCTCTGTCCCAGCTGCTGAGAGGAAAATGCATTACATCATGCTACCACTCTGCTTCACTGCAGAAATGCTATTAGTCTGAGGTTAAAATGGGATTTTCCAGGTAGATTGATGAAATCCATTGTAGCAGATTCTTTGTTGACAGTCTGCAATCAGATGGCTTGCGTGACATTCACTGCTCTGTGTGGACAGTAAATAATAAAATGTTGAATAAATGATCAGGATTGCTTTCCAACCCCTAGCCAGTATAAATGAGAATGGAAAACTTTTAAAGTGAGCAGATGGGGACAGTGAGGTGAGCATCTCGCATGATATTGCTATGCATTTATAGTATGTATTAACTTGTCTCAGAATCAATCATTATACCAGGGACACTGTTACTGCTGGTATTAACCCACCATATCATGATGTTACCACCATCATGCTTTCACTGGATGTTATTTGCCTGGCTTGAACAGTACCTGGTGTTCTGACACGGTCGTGCTGTTCTCTCATCTCTGCAGAGGACCGTCTGCAGTTCTGCTACATCTCCTTTCTGGTGGCTTTGGTGGTTTTGTTTACTTTGACAGCCAACTGGAGAGGTGGAGAAGTGCTAATGATTAAGATGGTTTTGTACCCTTTTGCTGGGTTTTAATAAACATCACCTCACAACTGGACTATGGCTACCCTAAGATCATGTTTAATGTTAGCTACTTAGATTTTAGTACCATAGTGCATAAAATGCAGGCTCTGACTGGCAGCTGAACAAGCATGAACCTGAACTCTATGAGGGTTTTTGTGTCACCTTGTCCAAAATGTACATGACTACAAGTAAAATAGAATATCACGTGTATTCAGGAAGACATGAAACTGAGAGCAAAAGCTCATCAGTAGTGTTTGCTGAGGTCATAACTGGAATGACTTGAAGGGTTGATTGGATTGAAACCATTTTGGCACATCTTCACTTCTCAGACGTGGAAACTTTCACCCTCTTACAGTCTTGATAAAACTTTTAACCTTAAACGTACAGTGTTGGGGGACTAGTGACATCTGTGAAGATGCAGACTGGATTAAACTGAATACCTCGAGCGTCATCCTACACCTGCTTATAGGCCACTAGTTTAAGCCATTATAAACCAACAACATACTTCGATATAGTTCAAACACAATGTACACAAGGCACTGTACATAAAAAGTGTTTGCAGAGAAAATGAAAAACTGCACCAAATGGAAAAAAAAAAAAAAAAAACTTTTATTGAAGAAAAATAATCACACACAAACAAGATTTACACACATTTTTCAAACAAGGGTTGAGCTTTCTTTTTCTTTATTTCAATAATA
The DNA here is from genome assembly GCA_015108175.1 of Pelvicachromis taeniatus. Lineage (NCBI taxonomy): Eukaryota > Metazoa > Chordata > Actinopteri > Cichliformes > Cichlidae > Pelvicachromis > Pelvicachromis taeniatus. The sequence goes on from VURO01005733.1 coordinate 20,585, forward strand.
AGCTGATTTTAGGGATTTTTTTATTATTTTAAAAAATTCCCTAAATGGCTGATTGCCCCACTGACAGCACACACTGAATGACACAAAGATAAAACACCTACAAATACAGTTAGAGGGGGGAAAAAAAAGATTTAAAAAAAGGTAGTAATTTAGAAAACTGGAAAACTAATTTTAGAGTGAAGTACGGATTGATATTGCTTCAAAAATCTATGAAACTGTCAACAATGTTGCAATAAACCAAACACTGAAGGGCTTTTTTGGGAAATGGCTTCCTGAGTGATTGGTCTGCTATTCAATGGATTAAATTAAGGCTGTCATTATATCAGTTTTTTTTTTTGTTTTTTGTTTTTTAAATGTACTATTATTGCTG
>VURO01005733.1:28165-39965 GCA_015108175.1 Pelvicachromis taeniatus
GTTTTGACACGGCAACAAAATCTTGATTTAAACTCAGGCTTAAAAAAAAAAAAAAAAAAGGAAGAAGCTACAGACAGTCACTTACATCATGGGTCTTATCATCGTTGGGGTAAGTGTCCACAAATATTCCAAGTCCAGAGAAATGGTTCATATTGCCAAATACAGGGCCTGCAAACACACAGAGGGATACCGCAGGGATAATAAAGCTGAAACATAGCAATTAATATATTTCATTTGGGACTAAATTTCAGTCTTAAGTTTCTTTGTGCTTTCAGCTGTTTGAAGAAAAAAAAAAACATTTAATCAGTCATGCCAGCTAACTTTGGCTCCTATGATTTATAATGCCATCTAGTGCATGTGGGAAATTAATGAGAAAAAAAAATTACAATTTTTACTGGAAACGGCTCAACTCTCTTTTCAATAATCCCACCCAAGTGCTCTCAAAGCTCACTATAATATCAATGGGGCTGTGGCAACGAGTCCAAACACAGTGATAAAGAGGTAATCGATGATGACACCTGTCTTTACATGTAGACAGAATCATTTGTACCACAAACCTTGGAAGAATAACTCCATTTGAAAGTGGCGATACCCAGTGGCGGTCAGGGTGCCATTGCCTAGCCTGTACGTCCCTCCATTGATATGCCCCCCCCCCACACCATCACTAACCCACCACCAAGTCAGTTGTTCTTAACGATGTTACAGACGGAATAGTGTTCTCCATGGCGTCTTCAGACCCTTTCATGTCCGTCACATGCTCAGGGTGAACCTGCTCTCATCTATGAAAAGCACAGAGTACCAGTGGTGGATCTTTGTTGCTCTAGCAATGCTCATCCTGTTAGTAATTGCACAAACCGTCAGACAATGGCATGTATTGATGTGCCATCCTGGAGGATTTGGACTAACCTGTGCAAACTTTGTGGTGTCCAGGCACCACCTCTAATGCAAAAGTTGTGATAAACAGTCAGAAAAGATGGGCAGGGGAAAAAAATGTTATTGGTCTCCACCTGTAAAACCATTCCCGTTTTGTCTCATTGTTGAGACAATGAGAGGCAGGGTACACCCTGGAAGCATCGCCAATCTGACGCGCCGGCTAACACAGAGAGACAGACAACCATTCACACTCACATTTACACCGATGGACAATTTAGAATCACCAGTTAACCTAACCCCACTAACTGCATGTCTTTGGACTGTGGGACAAAGTTGGAGTACCTAGAAAGATCCCATGCAAACTCGCACAAAAAGGCCCTGGCCAGATGATGGAGTTGAACCCAGTACGCTCTGGCTGTCAGGCAACAGTGCTAACCACCGCGGTTGCCCGTTGTTAATTTCATTAACAACAAAGCTGTTGAACCTAAAAAACAACCCCTCTGCTACTTAAACAAACGATCACTATCCCAGAAGTTTAATTGGCTTGATGCTGTAATTAAATTTAATATTGTTCCTTTATTTTTTTGAGCAGTGTAATACTACAGTTAACCTACCTCATTGGATTAAAAAACAAACAAACAAAAGAAAAATAACTAAAATGTGTTTTTGAAACAATGAATGAACATTGAAAGGTTTTGTAAGAAGTGCTTCTTGCAGCTGTGGAGGAGGTGAAACTGAGACTGCTTATTTTCTACTTTCCGGGTATCGCAAGTCACCGTGCACAGGATGTGCTAATAAAATGATATCATATCATGTGACTGAGAGAGAAAATGACAAGCTCATTAGGAGAAACTGTTCACTTTAAGGGCTGTTCAATTATAAAAATTGTAAACATCATGCTGGAACACTAATCATTAACCTACCATTTTTCATGCGATCTCTGGTTAACCAGATGGCCAGTCCATCACCATTCAGGTTCTTCTTCCCCTGGCCATGGATTTTAAATTGTACTCTCAGCTCCCAATCTTGCAGGAGCAATGGCTGAAAAGCAACAGCAAAGCAGGATATTCTTCCACTTGTCATCAGATATGAGTAACATATCATTCTCTTGAAACTGATTTGTATCATTTATATTTTATTCATAAAATGCTTGCATAATATTCATTGTTAAAGCAAAGCCAAAGTAGTGTTTTTAGTGTGAGGCAGGAAGTGAGGTAAAATTGTGGTTTGTTGGGCAACAGTGCACTGCATATTGCAAGCCTGATTACGCAGACTGTCCCATTTGACTTACAATTCGGCTCCACACAGCTCCCTGCCTGCTCTGCAGGTCTGGGGTCAGCCTCACGTGGTCTGGCGTCACCATGGCAGTGCCCATCAGATCCCACTGTGAGGAGCTAGAGAAACCCAAGCCTGCAAAACATCAGTAGTAACACTTCTGCATTCACAGCAAGCCACACCAGAGTTTACTATTGTTTTTATTAGTTGTCAGTTTTTACGGTTTATGTTGCATTTCATTCTTTGTTGTAACAAACAGTTTAGTTTATGTATACTTTTTATTGCATACAATTGTTTCCTTTTCATTGGTTTCTGTACTGTACTGTTTTTTTTTTTTTATAACTTTAAATAAGGGTCTTTATAAAGGTATGACTTGAAACGTTCAAAATAGGTATTAGAATAAAATAGCCCTTTATTGTTATTGTACCTAAATAATGATATTGTGGGTTCTTCATCTGACTGTTGTGCAAGAAAGAACAAGACAGAAGCATAAATGACAAAACGAATAAAAAAGCACACTGTATTACATTACACGATAAAACGAGCCGGTACAATTACAAAGTGGCGGCAGTGTAGTGCAAAACACTTGGAGTTCAATAGAGAACCAACAGTACAACAATCCTACAAAGGCTGTTTACGCAGTTTCATTTAGTACACACAAAATTGCTTCAGTACGTTTTTTAAAAAAATCCTCCCTTATTGTCATTATGACTTTTTAAATGTAGTTTTAATTAACGAAAACTTTATTATTATTATTATTTTAAAATCGTTCTTTAAATTATGTGCTCTTTATACGCTTTTTCACCATATTCTAGTTATAGGTCTTTGTTTCCAATTACTTGAACTATAATTACGCTAGTATAAAAAGTGGCCATGAAGGTTACTCAAACTGCTCTTTCATAACGGACAGAGCAACGGGCTTAATTTCCTTAATTTTATTTTTTGCTACAGTTCAGTCCTCACCGTAATCAGACAGGTTTACTTTGCTGATTAAAGCTAGCTGTAGGCCAGTCTTTACTAGCATTATGGACTAGCCAATAGTTAGTGGTGGGTTAACAACAGTTATTATCCCGCTTGCTGTAACGCTATCCAAGATGAGTAACGACAGAGAGGCACAAAGTTCCTCTTAGTTAATTATTATCCTCCGCCACACAAGTCTATCCAAGAAAAAAGCGAATTTAAGCCAAAGCCTACTTTACGATGACAAACTGTCTTCTGTCAAATTTTATTTTAGTTACACTTGTTAGCCAACACAGGCGGTAACCTAATTCTAGTTTAACAGTAAACTCACCGCGGTACGGCTTCACCAGCGAATATTCCCGCTTCAGAAACTCCTCCATAAAGTCCCCGTCGTCTGCTAGCGACTGGCGTGTCAAGACACAAACAGTAATAAGTAGCCATGTTAACTCACGGAGGTTCCTCAAGCGAAACACTGACTTTAAAAAACAGAAACTACTCCGTCGAGCCAGATTTGATTTGGCGACGGCGGAAACCATCTTTACAGTCCCACTTCACACAGGTCACGTGGTTTTAAGCAAACGCATAAAATTCTTCTTCTTCCCTTCTGGAGTTTAGCGGAGACTGACATCCGTGGAGTTGGCATTACTGCCATCTTCTGGATAAATCCTCAAAGTCTCCCCAGAAGGCTACTGATTTCTAATCTTGTCCCTCCTGGTCAATCTGAGCATCTTCAAACAGTGTACCTGATAATGTTTCAGCTTATTTAATAGTTTTTCAAAATTAGAAAGCATGATTCAGTAAAATATTTCCTTTTTTTTAGACTCCTATTCTTTACAGAGTTGTTTCAGTTCATTAAGGCTTGAGGACATTTGTTTATGCGCAGCTCTGTGCCACATCATTTCATTTCAACAAGGTATGGATTTTTCTGGGCCATCATAGCACCTTGACTTTTTTCTTTTTCAGCCATGGTGTGGCATGGCTGTTTCCCTGCTTGGGAATATTTTCCTGTTGAATGACCCCATTTCAGCTTTCTTCAGCTGTCTGACAGATGGCCTGACATTTGAATCTAGGATATTTTACTATACAGAGACCTGTGAAAAAAGTGCCCAGGTTCTGTGGTTGCAAAACAAGCCCAAGTCATTTGGTTTTCCTCACACAGGATTGTGTTAAACAATCTGGTTAAAAATGCCACTGCCCTTGCTCAAAGACACCTCCACACCTCCACAGATATGTCATCTGGACCAGCCGTCTTTCCATTTTTCATCCTCTTCACTTCCTCAATAAGCCTCTGCACTTCACTAATTGTCCTCCATCTGTCCTCCTCTCGCTCTCATTTTCTTTCTATCAGCTCATAGAAGATTCTGGATTTCAGTGGGAGCCAACGAAGAGACAGCAATATCAGAGAAATATGCACTTTTGTTCTGCTTTCTGTCAGAATTGTAATGAACAATTCTCTAAGCCAGAGAAGCCTCCAGGCTGGAAAACATTACAAAACCTCAGCAGAATCAAGGAAGAGAGGCTTCTCACAGCTAACTGGAAATTTATGACTGTTCACATGACACGCCTGTGTGAATCCATGACTGCAGTCTCAGACCTAAATTATAAATGGTACCAAAAAAATCCAGTGTTTACTAACAAACACAGGATGTATTATTGTAGGGTGTACCTTACAAATATAAAGCATCATGAGGCGACTGTTGTGATTTGACGCTGTATAAATAAAATTGAATTGATAAATGATAACCCACATGTAGCTGCATGTGTGAGCCTGAGTGGGGGAGGTATAGTTCGCCATAATCTATGGGGGGAGGTTCTGAGTCACTTGGTAGCAAACAGCGCCATCATCTGGCAACAAAGTTCATGCTGACGCTGAATCCACAACCCACCCAAAGAAGGGAGATAACACATTTGAAGTTAGATTTCTTAACACTTGGATAAACAGTGAATGTGATCAGTGAAAGAAGAGCACATGGTTGGCTAGTGCATGTGCCCAACACTACATAGCAACTGCATCCTGAGTAGGATGTATATGAATGTTCATTCCTGGTGAGGATTTTGTCATTTATAGTTGTAATTTAGTAATGTTGACTTGATGATTGAATCCCATCAAGTCAATTTTTTTTATTAATAAAATTATATATTAAAAATAGTTTTTGTCTTTTTAAACCAATATTATAATTTATCTTGATTTTCACCTTTTAGGTCAAACATTTAACTTTAATATTGTCCCATAATTTAGATTGTTTTTTAAATTCACATCATTTTTTGACATTCTTGTTTTTCAATTCTATTTCACAATAAAAATACATTTTTGTTTCTTGGAATTATTTTCCATTTATAATTTGGACATTGTGCATCTAATGCTTAGTGTCTTCATTCTGATTTTCTTTTGTAGTAACAGAATTTTGAATTTTAATGCTTGCATCTTGAAGGCAAATTGTGTGACATCACCAACATTTATTTCCCTTTGTTGTACCTATATATTCTCTCTTCATTTATAATTTTTTTTTATTTTATTTGCTATAACAGCCTTAGCCATACCAGAAAATAAATTAGTTGTAATTTAAAGGTTTTCCAACTCTGCATTTTTCTCAAGATTTATTTCAGACACTTCATGTAAGATGATACAATAATAGTGATTTTATATTAAATTTGACTTTTTAAACTCGTTAAAATATCAAAGTTCTGATCCCTTTATCTCATTATAAGCTCAAAGTATTATAACTGACTTTTACTTTTAAAACCTATAACAGCTCCACAATGAATAAACTCTCAAGAATGAGGTTTAAATAACTCCAGCAAAACTGGCACTTTATTTTCTCTACCTGATCAGAAATATGACTGTAAATATAAACTCTATAATAGAGAAACTGATATTAAAGAACCTGTTCTAAAATGTGTCACCACACTGGACTAGTATTTATGGATTTTTCCACACTTCTAGTCATATTTACACAAATATGCACATCCATACTGCACTTTATTTATCTTCATTAAGGACTTCATGTAGCGTGCTAGACATTACATCTGGTGTTAAACTAACACAGCATTTCATTAAAACAACATCATGCTAACAGTCAAACATGATGGTGGTAGTGTGTTGATCTGGTGCTGCTTTGCTGCTTCAGGAAAACGTTCTGTAACCGATGGAATCTTTAACTCTGCTATCTATTAGAAAATCCTGAAGGAGAATATCCAGCCATCGGTTTGTGCCCTGAAACTCAAGCACAGTTGCATTATGCAGCAGGACAATGATCTGAAGCACACCAGCAAGTCTACCACTGGGTGACTCAAAGAAAGAAGGTTTTGGAGTGGCATAGTGAAAGTGAAAGTCCAGACTTAAATCCTAGTAAGATTCTTTGGCATGACCCTAAACATGCTGTTCATACTCAAACACCCTCCAACGTGCCTGAATTAGAACAATTCTGCAAATTGTGGGGCAAATTTCCTTACAGCGACGTGAAAGACTCATTGCCAGTTATCACAAACACTTCATTTCAGGGTCACACAAACTGTTATTAGGCTTAAGGGGCAATTACTTTTCACACAGGGCCAAGTAGGCTTTTATAGTTTTTCTCCTTTAATAAATAAAATCATCATTTAAAAATTGTATTTTGTATTTATTCAGGTTGTCTTTATCTAATATTCTCTAATAGATCTGATCTGAAATATGTAAGTTTTATAAATATGCCAAAAACAATTAGCAAATCATAAAAAGAACACTTTTTCATGGCACTATAACTTATACACTCTCTCTTTCCATAATTTGCCACATCACAGAATTGATTACTGATCTCATCTCTTTAACCTGCTGGCTCGCTCACCCAGCCTTGTTGTGTCTCATAAAAGAATGATGCTTGGTTCAATTAATGGACCGAGCCAACTATTGACAGGTGATGCTCAGTGCCAGGGTTGTACTGGGACCCTCGGAGGAATTACAGTAATGCAACCATCTTTAGGATGATGCCATTACTCCTTAGAGACAGATAAAAAGATAGAGTGGGAATAAGATAGCAAATATAAAGGTGTTTATGATCCAGCGGTGACTTGGGGGCTCTTAGTATTTCCTGTATGAGTCCCCGGGGAAGGTATTATTCACTTCCATAGCAAAAGCTGCAGGATTCCAGCTGAACCTTGAAACTGGAAACATCCGCCCCCAGCGCCTCTCCTGACACCCCCACATCACCGTTTGTGTATCCCATAAGCAGAGACTGACACAAGCCTACAGCACTGAGATGTCTGTGGGGCCATAAATTCTGCCCCAGCTTATTGAGTGGAGAGGATCGCGTGGCATGCTGCGTGCAGTCGCCTCCTGCTGTGGCAGACTTGCACTCTAATCCCTGTTTGCAAGGTCACAGTGATATTTTAACATCCCTTGGCCACAGTGAGATTCAGTGCTCCTCTTTATTAAAGCTGTCCACACCTGTTATAAACAATTGGAACTGAATGTCTCCCAGGAGAACTGAAGGCATGACTTTTACACAGTCACATACTCGGGCTTCTAGCAATGTAGCTCAAATGTGCTGTTCAGGCTTGTAGAGGAAGAAACAATATATTACACAATGCAGACGCACCAGTGTGTTTTCTGCCATATGAATATAGAGGATAGGTTACCAAACCAGCTAAACAGTATCAGTATGAAGTTACATTATTGGTTTAAGAAATATGGGTCAACCACCAGACTTCCAAATAGAAGCTTGGTTAGCAAAGTGCATTCACAAACTATACAGGTTCACTATACAGACACAATAAGCACTTAATTAGGGGGAATGTATAGACTAATAAGACCTTAGAATTTGGCTCATCAGACCTAAAACACAAACCTGTTATAAAGTATGTAGTGCACAGGAAGTCAGTCAAATATCTCTATTAAAATGCTCCAAAAACAAAAACTCCAACAGCACAAATGTGTTGACAGACCCAGCTCAGTGGTTGGAATTGGCAGCAGTGAGGCCGAGGGGACAGCTTTGGGCTCCAGTGGCTTGTTTTTGGGAATTGTTGTGAAAGGTGAAGTATCCATAGTGAAGATTTTTCACTGTAAATATGTTTTTTTATTGCAGGTTAGTGGGACTTTTGAGGATAGCTTGTCCAAACAAACAGTCTATGCTTCAGTTTTGATGAGTGAAATTCTAGTATTTTATGAACCTGTTACTTTTGAGTTTGACCATATTGGTGACTTGTCTTTTCTATCTGACACACCATACAAAGTGTTACATTGATGTATTTATTTTACTTTTATTTCTGTTTGAATATTTTCAACTTTAATTTGAAACGGTCACTGTTTTTCCTCATTCTGGTTCCTCTATAATGCTAATAAATATATTAGATGGCAAAAGAAGGAGCAGCTTTATGTTTTCTGTAGAACGAAATCCGTCTGGACTAAAGAGACTATATATTTATGAAAATAATTCAAGATTTTACTGTGATGTTATATCTGAAACCTGAATCACATTTACAACCTCAGTCTGAAGCAGGAGAATATCAATGTTATGGAAAACATCCTTTATGGTTCCTGCACCAGAGCAGTCAACGCTATCAGACCAGTTGCCATGTCATTAAGGTACCAGAGACCACAGATGAGATCATAAATTGATCCCTTGCAGTCTGCATACACACCCGATCTTAGGGTGGATGATACAATGGTCTACATGCTGCAGAGAGCAAACTGCCAGGAAAAATCAGTGTCATGGATTACTGATTAGACAGCCTACAGTATGTGAGACGGGGCAGCTCTGCCTGATTTGGTGATGTGCAGTACATCAGCTCCACAGGACACGGTGTGGTCTCCATTTCTGTTCACCTTGCACACCCCAGACTTTCAGTACAACTCCAGGTCATACCACCTACAGGTATACTCTGATAATTCTGTAGCAGTTGAAGTGATGGGCAGCGGGAGACATACAAAGTACCAGTTGATAATTTTTTGGAGTGGTCTGGAAGGAATTCAATTTAATTCAGTTCAAGTTTATACATGTAGTGCCAAATCAACATCAATCATCTTAAAGTGTTATATGCTTTAAGGGAAAAACCCTATAGTATTCTTGAGAAGTAAAAACTCCCTTTTAATAGGAACCAGGCTCAGGAAGGAGCAACCATCTGCTGTGACAGGTTGGGAGGTGATGGGAAAAAGAAATTAAAAAAGAGAGTATAGGGAGACTTCTGCTTTTGAATATGAATAAGACGAGAGCGATGGCGTTCAGCTTCGGGAGGGATAGGATGGCTTCAGAATGCTGATGTGGTGGACGAGTACAAGCACCTGGGCATCCATGTCGACGGCAAGCTAAACTGACCAACGCAGTCCCACACAGACGCTGCATACACAAAGGGGATGAGCCTATTTATCCCTTAAGAAAGGTGAGATCCTTCAACACGTGCAGTAAAATGATTGAGATTTTTATATCAGCTAATTGTGGCAAGCACAGCGCACACTTTGCTGTGATGTGCTGCTTTAGCACTGGTGACACCAATGGACTGGAGAAAACTATTAGGGAAGCTGAGCAAACTGAATAAACTGTTACCCATCATTGGTTAACCCTGATTTCAGTATCATTTCAGTGGCTGTAACAAAAGAATCCCCCAAATATGGGATCATTTCTTATGTAATTTGATCTTATTTATGGGTATGCACTTAACATATTTCATACAACATACTGCAGCTGGATTCTATGAACCAAAAAGCAGATTATGTGTTGCTGTGACATTACAGTTGTGAGCTATTAGCATCAATCATGCTGCTTTGTCTTTAATAGATGTGAGCATGCTGCACGGCACATGGCTAACCTGGCACGTCCAGCCTCTTGCAGAGGAAAACAGCGAATGATTAAATAACGAGGAGACCTTAATGCTTCCTCTGGCGGGGCATTCCTCTGTTAGTAAATGACCACTTACGGCAGACAATAACTGCCTGCTTAAAGAGCGCAGGCATTAAGAACAGGCAAACACCTCTGGACATAAATATTCACACTATTCAAATAAACATGCTTGAGACAATATTGTCACATCAGTCAGCAGTGGGGTGAAATATAGTCAGGCACACTTTAATGGGCGCTTCACCCTCCCAACCCCAACCCCCACCTCCACCTTTGTGCTGACAAAAAGGAAAACACATCTTCTTAATTGAAACACTCATTTCCTAACTATTCTGTCTTTGCGATGGATTACTCTGACACATCTACTGATTTTAATTCACAGCCTCGATGAGGGCATTTAGGAGACCACCTCAGGGATCATATTTTCATTTATCACATAATGACAAAAATTTTCCTTTTTTAACATGATTCACTTCAGCTCTAATATATAAATATTGCTGGAGAGAAAGCCTTAAAGAACACATGATGGACTGTTTTCAGGGATTGACTCACCTTTGCTGGCCGGTGTGAGACAGAGGGAGCGGGAAGTTGTTTGGTTTTACAGCAAATTTGCAAATGCAGAGGATGCGTCTTCTTAAAAAGATTGACTTGCTCACACAGTCAAGAGCTACTCCAGAAAATTAGCAGTGGTCTGCCAGCTTCTGTAAATTATCCTGAAAAATGCACTGGTGGTCAGTGTAGTGCTCTAAACTTGAAAAGCTGAGAGCAAAGACAGGCTGATGAACCGCCATGGTGTCCATCACCTAAACACTTCTAATAATTGGAGCAGCTGATGGCATTTGTCATTGTATTTTTTTGTTTGTTTGTTTTTTTTTTTTTTACATATATTAGATTCTTTTATGTTGCTTAGCAACATCCAACAGTTTGATGCACAAGACAAAAAAAATCATATTGAGATTGTGCTTTTGTTTTGATAATAAAATCCATTCTTTTCCACTTATTGTTATCGGGTCGCCTGGAGGCTGCAGCCTAAAGAAGACTGAGCAAAAAGAAGACAGACCTCCAAAAGGATGACAACAAAACAAATGACAATAAAAACACAACATCCTTGGTCATTAATGGCATAATGGTAATAGTATAGTCATTAATAAACTATACTACCAAGAGCACCAAAAATCTGCATTTTTCTCATATCCTACTTTTATTCTACTGTTGTTGTTTTTTTACAGCAGTAATTTGTTACTATAGTTTTGCATTTATCATATATAATTTATCTTTTTTTTTTATTACAGTCATGTAAAAGAGACAATGAACTTTATATACCAAAGTATTCTAGAGTTAAATTCACTCAATGACCTCTAGCAGCAGCCTATTTACAACAGAGTGACTGACAATGGCGACAACAACAACAATGCTTAAATAGCCCAGTCTAATTTAAAACCTGATTGCAATGCTGTGGTGGGTCATACAGTCATACAGAAAACGATTATTTATTTATTTTTGTCCCGTTTGGATCTTTACCTATCAGAATTATTGTCTGAAGGTCAGGAAGGATGCCCAACGGAATTTATTCTATCAAAAGGACCATCGCGGTTTTGCCTTAGTGATCCATTTGATTGACCTTTGTTAGTATTTATTTATTTAATTTTCATTTGTTACAGACATGACATGATTGGGGGACAGGAAAAGGAGAGAGAGAAAGAAGGGGAGTGAGGGGGAGAAAAACAGAGGGGAAGAGGGACAGCAAGAGAAAGAAACAAAAAACACGTCCACTCGATCACCTGTTGGAAAAAGCAAAGGGAAACGACAACAACACAATACTGTAATGCAGAGCAACACAATCTGCGAACCACAGCACTAACAGAGGTTGACGGTAACTACTG